>WYDI02031906.1:0-58598 GCA_009867235.2 Psittacus erithacus | reverse complement strand
GTGGTAGCAGCAGTGGTTTGTGTTATACCTTAGTTACTGGACTGTTCTTATCTCAACCCGTGGGAGTTACGTTCTTTAGATTCTCTTCCCCATCCCTCTGGGAGTGGTGGTGGGTGTGGGGGAAGGACAGGTTGTGGGGGGGGAACAAGCAGGCTACATGCTTTTCGAATTTACGACTAAGCTTAAACCACGACAAGGTAGTATTTTCTTAGCAGGAATGAACAGGTGGGAAGACCAAAAGGATGCAACAACTACATTTAGCTGGTTGGCAGTACAGGATGATCCCAAATACCTGCTGCTAACGCAGTATAAATCTCAGCTACAAAAAAGGCAAACCAAACTTCCCAACATGCTTGAAAACCTGGAGAGCAAGAGCTACTACTGCTTTAGCCACCTCTGTGATTTTGCAGGCACAGGGGCAATGTTCTTTCCTCACATACGTATGGGATTGCAGAAAAGCTACAAGGTAATTGCTTCTGACTGCTGATGAAGTGGCTTTGAGACCCTCTGGAGGACATATTTTTCTTGCAGGAGCTTTCCTTGCCTCTATTCAACCCCTCAAAGAAAGCTCTGTCTACGTTCTCCAGGACTGTGTTTCTGAAAGAGTCTGGATTAGCAGCTGATTTATGGAATTTTCTTATAAAGACATTTTCCAGTCACTTCTGCCTAAAATTGCTTGGCATTAGCTCTATGGAGCTTGCCTACATTGCAGACTTTCCACAGCAAATTAATATAGAACTGGGTATGATCTATTCCCCACAAGTTTTATCTGTGGTTGAGGTAAGTGATGAAGTAGAACAGATAATTGCCTGCCTTAATACCAACAGCAATTACAGGATTTGGGGCCAAAACAGTTCATACTTGAAGAGCAGAAAAGACTGGGTTAAAAAATCGTTGGGAAGGTTACAAAGAAAGAATCATTCCCAAAGAAAAGTCTTTGTGAATATATTACAGAGTCAACAGTACTATTTTTAGGTATAGGAACATGAAGCATACCTAGGTAGGTAGGAAAAAAAAGATCGTTTTTTCCTTATCTTGCCTCACAAATGTAGATACTACATGAAATTCGCTTATTTCATACTAATCATGTCCTTTACAGAAGAGACTGTATCTACTGGTAAATTTTCTTTGCAATTTAAACCAGTAGTATGCTCCCACCATTCAGGCTGGTCACTAGGCAGTCCTCACTGACTCCTAGTCACCCCTGTAGGCACAGTCCCAGCCACGTGAAGCAGGATAGGTTTTCATCCTGTGGCCCTTGCCTCTCCTTTGCAGTAAACCAAAAGAGAAAAGTTATGTGAAAGGAAGGATTCAGGACCAGAGTTTCTCAGACATTCAGCCCACAGGACTCTGAAAGTCTCTACCCAAGCTACAAAGTAATGGGACTTCAGTACCTGGCCCGCAAAGCTGCATCAGGCATCCCACTTCATAGTTTGATGTCTTCATAGCAGAGCTTAGTAAAACACGGAACTTTCATCCCATTTAATTTTTGATTTTAAGTTGTTGTGGTAAACAGCTTATTATTTGGATCTCAGTATGAAAAATATTCTCTTCTGACATTTTCCATCCAAAGAATGGCTGCCGTTTCTCCATCAGTCTTCCCTCTGGGTTCACTGAAGTGGATCAGAAGAGCCTGTGTCAGCCCTGTGCTGCCGTGCACTGCCCTGGGGTAGTGCTGCCTCCCCAGAGTGGTACCACATGAACAGAAGCCTCAATTTTCCTCTCTGGATGCGGCATCACTTCCCAGGATGCACTGTGAAGTTCAGCTCAAGGGAAGAATCACACAGCATGAGAAGAGAGGGATTTTGCAGACAGCTTGGCATAGGGGAGCGTGAACTTAAGGACTGGTAACAATGGTAAGGATCTGCACTAACAGAAATGCTGCACAATTGATATGAAAGGAAATGTTTATGCTTTTTTCAGACTCAGAACTGAAATACTGGAATTGTGTTTTTAAAAATCCATGCCAAAATACTCATATATCATGTGATTAAAGACCATTATAGAAAAAAAAATAAAAATCCATTTTCCTTACAGAAGCCACAGTTCTGCAGGAAGTTCTTCTTTCATGAGAAAATTGTTAGCCAAAAATTCCCAGTCAGCCTCAGAAGACCTTTGAAAACTGGTTCCTGTTATCCAAGGGCACATTGTTCTGCCATCAGAGCTTTCCAAGACTTTTAAGGGCAAAAGAAACCCAAATACACCTCTCTAATCAATGGTGTAGAACTCAATCCAGTGGACAAGAACATGTACCTTATCCTCTCGCCAGTTTTCCTTCTATAAACAGAAGAAAACTGTGATTAAATCCAGACAGGATAAGTGGAATCCACTCTCCAAGTTCTCCTTTTGAAGCCTACATTAATCATCAAGCTTTCTGATTGATTTTGGTAGAATGATAATATTATACAGTTATGAAACAACTAATGATGCTGGACTCTCTATTTAAGCTCTCTGATACTCTGCTAAGGTTAGAATTGTGATTCAGAGGCAGCTCTCAAGTCACTCTGTCACTCTCAGTCACGTAAGTGTTACTGCACATACAGCTCATTTGAAATACCAAAGCAAAGGTGCATTACAAGAATCAGGAAAGACTTCTGGACTGCATTTAGAGCATTTAAAAGAACTGCCAGTTTTAGTTCCTGAAATAAAAATATTTAGCTTACTCAAAATATGAGTGAAAGGTCTTTTAAAAAACAAATAAAGTAGCCAATTTACCAAATTACAAATTTTGATAACCAAATTTTTTGTTTTATGCCGCTAAATTTCCTGATAATGCCAACATTCTGTATCTATGTAGAAGTTTGAATTATACAGAGCATAAAACTTTGTAAGTTAGCATATGGGAGGAGAAGTGCAAACCAAACAGTACATCACCACCTAAGGTGGTCAACACCTTTCTATGAATAACTGAAGGGGTTTTATAAATTGTTGTTTAGGCAGTTGGAGTACATGATCATTGCAAGTCCCTTCCTACTGAACTATTTTATTCTGTGGTCACTGGATGAATGGTCACTGGAATTTTTAAAGAAATTACACATCTGAAACAGATTTTGAATGTAGAAATTGCACTCAATTATCCTAGCAGGAAATTACTGAAGCAATGACAAACACCTAACACATCTGCAAATTTCCCATATTGTATTCAATCCACAAACAGGTAAAAAACCTTGTAAATAAAAACAAAGCCACAGCAATATTATTGCTAACATTCTTTAAACAGAAAAAGGAGACTAGCTTTCACTTAATTCATTTATTATGTCTTATGCATCTTAAAACACAAGTGATATTTTAGTTTCACAGTGTGCTTCCCTGAACAAAGTATTAATCATCAAGTTCAGTTTAAATCTTATCTATACTCCTATCGAAGAAGATTATTAAAAGTAAAAATAACTACTACTGGACAGATTAAAACACTGGCCTCATTCTGAGTAGAATACCTTTCTAAATATCAACTGCCTCTGAAACAAAGATGGCAATGTCTCTACGACTTTACTACAAATTAATAAAGAGATGAAGTTGTAATTTGCCAACAATTCTACACATATATATAAAACATGGTGCAAAGATATTTTATAGGGAAATGAATAGGATATGTTGTTATACACTTCAGCTTTATGATTTGTTGGATACCTCTTCACTATAAGTATAAAATAAAGCAAAAATATGTTTCCACTTTAGCAGGCTTATGAAGCAAAAATGTATGAAAATAAACTGATCCCTGAAATTCTAGTAAATTTTTGCCAGATAAGTATGTCCAGATATTTTTTATCTAGTAGAATTTTATGCAACCTATTAAACTAAAATATATTTTGGGTGTCTTAGAATCAACATTTGAAGAAAGATTCCAAACGTGTATAACAATGAAATTGGGGAAGCTTTGCTCTCATTGTTGGAGTTTAGTGGGTAGGCTGCTGCTGCTTATAGGTAATCATATATTTAGCAACATTAGCACATAAGGTCAGCAATTAGACTGCTAAGGGAACTCTCATGCATAATCTAGCTACATGTTAAAAGCTATTAACTAAATAATTTAAGATACAAGCTATGGAATCACCCAAAATGTGGCAAAAAGGAATGTGAAAGACAGGAATCCTGACATCAGCCATCACCCAGTGCAGAAAGGATAAGAAAGCCATGTAACTACCCTTGAAAAGTAATTGTCTAGGTAATTATGTATTAGCTGCAGAAATGTCATGCACATTCTGCTAAATAGGCCCCCTCTTTCAAAGATGAGCCATAGCCTGCTCTCCCACAAAGCTGAGCAAGTCACTCCAGAGTTCCTAATTGGGGGTAACAAGACAGCAAATTTGCCTTTCTTTTCTCCCAGATCCCCTGGCTCATTCATTATAATGCAGTTCTCTCCCTGAGGAGCTTCACACTTTGTTATGACTCAGTGTGCAAAATTCACAGGCATATGATTCGCAATTGTACTGTCTACCTCTAGAGAGTAAGAATAAAGTGGCTAGTAGGGATGGGATAAGCATGAGCAAGGCTCTATGCCTATGTGATCATTCCTCCTCCGAAGAGGCTAACATACAAATGCAAAAAGCTGTTCTTTTTTCCCTCTCTTCATTCCTGCTGCACCCCTTGCAATAACCATGCTGCTCTAGAGCTCTCCCCTATGATACAGATATGCTTTTTGGGAAAAAAGCCCCTCTCATGAGATTCATATTATATGTGATTATTTTTAATACTGGTGAAAACTCTTGGTAACAATTCAGCATGACTCTTATGTCTTCATCACCAAAGGGTT
Source organism: Psittacus erithacus (assembly GCA_009867235.2). Classification (NCBI taxonomy): domain Eukaryota; kingdom Metazoa; phylum Chordata; class Aves; order Psittaciformes; family Psittacidae; genus Psittacus; species Psittacus erithacus. The sequence continues at coordinate 53,845 of WYDI02031906.1, read as the reverse complement.
ACAAGTTACTACAACCAGAAACCAAGTTAGGACTCCTGGTTTACCTGCTTTGTACCTAAACCAAGTCTAAATGAAGACACTGACTGAATGAAAGCACAGTAGAGCAGGCTGTAGAGAAACTCTCACTACTGAAGCAAAAGTAATTCTTAGGAAATTATGACTTTATTGTGATCTTCCTGTTTGTTCCAAGCTTCATCATGTGCGTGACAATTAGAACATACGTGCTTAAGTTGCTTATTTTAACAATTGAAATGCTTAGGGTATTTTAAAGAACATGTATTTTCTGTCACCCGAGGAGAAGACATAGCATTAGTTGATATTGGCTTACATTCATTTCTATAAGGAAATTAAGTTTTTGCAACTTGCATTTTGATTCAACTTTTACAGTTTATTTTATGGGAAGTTTTGAAAGATAAGTGTGCATTAGTTAGTGAGATTTGTGTTCTGTGTTTGAAAACTCCAATTACACTTTCTAATTAAAAGCCTTAAGGGACAAATTTTAAGCCAGTTCTCTACAGATAAAGAAAGGAACCCAATAAATGCAGCAACATCATTTTATTGAAGAACCAGGACCCAGTTAACTTGATGCAACTTTTGCTATAGACTGAATTTCAGCTCAGAGAATACAAAATATGTTAAGTTTTAAAACACGACAGTAACAAAACAAAACCAAAATCTATTTCCTATTCAAACAGAAAAAAAATACTGCAGGGTCAGACACATAAAATTCGATTCTTTGGCTTTGTTATTTGCCTTTCAGAAAAAATGAAAGCCTGCTCAATACATTCATTTTTTTCCAATCATATATTTTATACAGCCACTGAAGCCTACAGTCTGAAAATTTTATGAAGTTCACTGAAGGGTAGAAAATGTTTTCTAGAAATACCCTTCTTATACTTTCATACAGTTGCTTCAAACAAAACTTATAAGGGACAGATGTGGAGAAATGTGTCTGAAGCTGTAGGCCAGGGCCAGCACCAGAGCCAGTGCCTGTGAACATGGGTACTGCTGACTGTGAAACAAATGAGCTGCTAGCGGTCCTGCCTGGTCTTGCCTCCTAACTCTCCTTATTGAAATAAATTACCTGGCTACAGGCACACTGCCTCAAAGGGAACAGCCCTGGGATCATGCAGCAGGGCCAGCTGCTGCATTAATTCAAAGGATTCACTTGAAAACCTCAGTAAGTTAGGAGGAGGGCTTTGGGGAGGGTGAAGGACAGGGCATAACTTCTTGCACTTTCCTTCTTCTCAGTCTTCTCCATTGGTCTTGCTAGCTCTTGTTCCGTCTACCACACATCACCCCCCAGTACATTTAGGAATGCAGTGCAAATATTAGATGGGAAAACCAGATTGCAGAGCTGAAGCACCTACAGGCAGGATTCAATTATGGCATACCAAACCCTCTACCTTACAGGATTGTACTCATGAAGATGACCTCTAAATTAAATAACAACAAATGAGCACAACTCCTACTACAGCAAGGATCTTAACAGTAGGACCAAAATACCACAGCCTAGCTGGACAATTAAGTTATCAGAGAGTACCTGTAGTCCTCCTTGCAAAACACCATATAGGATAAAACACCTGCTGACGTGTCTACTGTAAATTTTTTCAGACCTGTCAAGCCTTTTTGACCAGTAGCTTCTAGAGAACTCTTTTGTTGGTGGTTTTTTATGAAGTGGACTGGCATTTTTTGGAGCCATCTTCCTAAGCACACTTCTCATTTACAGTTAGATGTTGTTATTTGCTTTACCAAAGTTCATTATCATCTTAAACAGGATACTGGTTGAATGGCCAGCACCGAACACTTCAGAGGAACCGGCACACTTCAAAGGAACCTCAAAACACTTCCACAAAGCAGTGAAACAATAAATGCAATAACATCTCCTTTCAAAAGCTCTTGAATTAAAAAAGTTTTCAGGCATGCATTCCAATGATTACATGAAACTTCCTTTACTATTTTATATTATACAGTATAATATATATAGTTCATGCTCACATAAATTGCTTACATATTTATGAAGGTAATACAAGCAGAACATTATCCAGAAGTGATATTTTCATAACATCTTCTATGTTTCTGATCCTCCTGAGTCTTCTCAACATTTTATATTATGAGGAGCAAATATTTGAAAACAGGAGGTTTCTTTACAAACAAACCATGGCACTGAAACACTAAGATTCTTCCAAATATTTTGATCATTTTAGGCTTTACTTTTTATTTGTAGTGTTGTCACACTGGATATATAATGAGATATTCCATCTATCTTTATGAATAAGCAGACTTAAAAACAAAATTTCACTGACCTCTTACTCTCAGTGAAATCTTGAAACAGCTTAAAGTATGTGCTGGGCAAAAATAAGTATTTCCTTTTGAACAGATGTCAGCTCCCTTGCTTAAATGAATATCTCTCCCTCCTGCTGTTATGCAAGAAGGAGCAAATGCAAGGGCCCCCTCTTAGCTTCACAATAACAAATGAGAGAGACCTTCTCATATCTGTTTTTATTTACTACTTCTCCATAGTGAACAGTATCAATCTTTTCAGTCTTTCATAAAAAAGTTTTTCCACATCCTTAATCTGCTTGTTATCCCTCCCTGGTCACTATGCTTTAATGTGGAAGAAAACCTCATTATCGGATCCAAACCTAGATGAAATACCTTGGGAGTACACATTTTTATACTACGACAGCAGGCACTTTCCCAGCTTACAGAGGGATATATTATGTGTTTTAGTTTATACATCACAAATGGCTATTTTTTAGAGATATTTTAGTTCAGCATTACCAGATAAGGCACTTTAGGCAGGGCTATAAAAGCTATCAGAAAAGATTGATCTAATGATGGCTGAATGTCAAAAATCTGTGGCATTATCCTCAATCCAAAGCAGTCAGCAGGGAAACCTAGCTATGTATACTTTGCCTCCACCCCAGAATTTACCTACCTGTTCAGGGCAAAAAGGTGTTATAAATAAATGAATAAATAATCCAATTCTCAATGTGGTGTCTTTCTGGACAAAATCTTATGAACCAATATGAGTCAGTTCTCACACTTTAAAATCTGTTTGATCTTTCCTGCTTCATTTGTGCACATCCAGAAGAAATGTCCTAAACAAGCTGATGCATAAACATGAAAATTCACAGAGGAAATGACTGGCACAGATGCATCAACCTGCAAATGCTTCAATCTGGGGAAAATACAGAGGATTTTCAGTGCTAGTTTGAGGAATACACAGGTAAGAAAGGGATGGTTCTAAGGCCATTGACCATTGCAGCAGAAGAGGAAGAAGAAAATTGACGTTTTATATAACTAAGAGTTTTCCAGGACTATTTTCCCATAAAGCAGTTTAGCCCATTTGTGAGATAAGGATAGCCTCTTGCCTCTGAAAAACCTCCTGCTGATAAAACCACGAGCTGAAATCAAAGGGCTTAAGAACACATGAAGTGCTTTACTGAGTAGGGGCAGATCTGTATGTGTGCCTAAATGCTGCACAAAACATTTGTTACCATTGACAGGAACTGAAGATTGCATAAGTAAAAAATAAAGTTCTCAAAATATCCACTTAGAAACACCCATGTAATACACTGTATTTATCAGTGCAAATATTCCACATTGGCTCTACCAACATAGTTCCTTATGTTTAAAGAACCAAACCCAATTCACAAAACTGGAAGAAGGTGCAGTCATCCTTCAGTCATATCCTGCCTTTTTCAAGATACCTATTTGGTTTTTTGATCCCACCCCTTTGCTAACACTGGGTGAAAGGAGGCAGATGTTGGGTCACTTGGGACTTCAGCAGGAAATTCATCATCATCCAAGCGCATTACTTATTAACCATATTAACAGGATGTTTTCTGTAGCTAAATATAACTGTGGGAGCCATGACCCAGCATGGTATGGTGTTTCTCAACTTGAGGCTTAATCCTCACTATGCTATCATCCTGCCTGTCAGTTGTTTAGGCAACACAAAAATTTTGGCCACTGGGATCATGAGTGATACATCACACTTAATTACATTTTAGCTGCTTTAAGCTTTTCATGACATTATGTGATATTATGATTTTGTTTTCTTTTTTTTTTTTCAAAGAAAACCCAGAAAGCTCTGTATGAACAATATCTTCATTTAGACGGAGATTACCCACTCTGGATTTGTAAGAACACCAGAAGATAAATATTAATAAGATTAGTCTTTACAGGGGAATTAAAAGGACCTACGAATAATGTTGCTCTGTGTAATTTAACACACAGATCTATCACACTATTAAGTGAATCTGATTACGTCTGATTTGCAAAACTGGAGAAAGTGAAATAATCAAAGTGATTAATAAATGAAGTTGGGCAAAATTATCTGTTCCTAGTTTCTTGTTCTATTGTATTGAAGTCTGGCATCTCCAGTACTGAAGTGCACAGCTGCCTCATCCTCCTGCTACAAATATTTCAACCATATTTACCCATTTTAAAGAAAGATGAACATAATGTAATACCACCAAACAAAGCAAAATATGTAAAAGGGCCAGGTTGAAATACAGCTCTCATACTCCATTCAGTTCAGTGGAGTTAAATCACAGGATTATTCTTTATTTGTGTAATCCAAGGTGCTTCAGAAGGGTTATATATGATTCTTTAGCTTAGCCATTACAGGATGAGCCAATGGTAATGATACCTGCAAATGAACTCTTCAGAACAGATATTCCCTGACTCACACAGACTCAGGCATTAAACGAGTAAATCCAGGCTAGCAGTAAAACAGACCACCATGTATCCCTAGAAAACCAAGTGTCTTAAGAGAATAGGATGTTAATGTTCAATGTATTGACTGTTCCAGGCAACAATTAAAATGTGCAAGACTACAGCAGGAAGGAAAAGAAGAATTTTCCATTATCTTCATAATGAATTTAATTTCCTGAACTTGGTTAATATTTTATTTAATTTACCGAAAGGCACAATCTTCAGTGATGCAATCTTAATGCTTCTAAAACTGAAGGAGTTACACCAGTTACACCATACTATTTACTACAAGTTATTTATTGTTTCCCTTTCATGGAATTTATTTTCTGCATGAAAGCAAATGAAAATGTAAACCTCAATGGAAGGAAACAAAAGGAAAAATGTTACTGTTTAAGCTGCCATTAGTAATGTTCTTGAATATTACTAGTGTGACTCATCAAACACTCCAAGCAGATCCATTTACTAAGACCCATAGTAATGAGAGAGTCTTTAAGCTAGGACAGAGCATTCACATAACAATCCTCTCTAGAAGGATGTATTCACCTGAGCACACTTTTGGCATTTCTTCTGATTTGGAACTGTAAACAGATCACTCCTTCAGCATGTTCACAAACATTTGGAGACTACAGAAAATGGCAATCATTTACCCACAATTGTCGTTATTAGCAGGGACTCACTTTTTTCCAAGTATTAGGTACTGTTTACTCAGTATACGCATTTCATGCCTTGACATATCAGTGTCTAGTAAGTACATACATTTTATTTCATCCTTTGATATAGCATGTATGTACACTGGCCTCTATTTTTTCTGTTACCTACAGAAATTCCAATTAAGAAGGTCCCATAGGAGATCATGTTTATGTAAGAGTTAATGTTACAGAAAAAAGATAGCTAGATATAGATATATATAGATATAGGGTATAGATATAGATATGGATATAGATATAGATTAGATATAGATAAATATACACGCATTTTTTTTTTTTCCCATATCAGATCTTTGGTTTTCTAAGACTCTGTCTTCAAAGGCATGGAATAGATCCTGCTTTGAGAGAAGTCTACTTCAAATGACACTCTTTGTCTGTAGAAAACTTGCCTGGTTTGTTACAGGTAGCTACTGAATGAGTAAGATGAGGCCAAGAAGGAAAATGGTGTCTTTCTGTGAAGGCTGTTGCTGAATGAGAAAAACAGCAGGGGCAGAGGAAGGATTCAAGGTTCCTTTTACAAATGAAACTTTTTACTTAAGACCACAGAGTTGTTAGTGATACGGATGCTGAAATGGTAAGTGGACTGCTGCACAAGTGACACTTTGCTCCTGCAGAGTTTATTTAAAATATTTAACAGTAACTTTCTTTCACTAAATTATCTTGGAGACTGTACTGTATTAATATTAGTATTTTTCCCCTGTGCTTTGCATATAAGAAAATTAAATTCATTAAGCACTTCCATTTCATAATTGCTTAGTATCCTGATTTAGTAATCTGCAAACATCTATGAAAAGCGTTATAATCTCAGAATATAGGAAATAGTGTTTGAATATTTTAGTAAGAGACCACTTTCAGCTAACAACCATTACAGATCAGTGTAATGCTGGTCACTTTTCCTGTGCTATGCACTCAACAAGATGCTAGAGCTATTACAGAAAAAAAAAATAGCAGTGAAAAACACCTGTTGCATGTAAAACTGAGGAGTTCTGCAGTGCACTGATCCTCTAAATCATATACAGAGGTTGTCTGTATTATTAAGTAACAGGATCTGGGTGTACAGGTGGCGCTCTGAGTTTGCAGGAAACTTGTTATTTGCTTAAAAATGCTGAGGTTGAATGGGGGGAGAAGGAGAGAGAGGCAGGAGGCCAATCACACTGGTCATGACATGAACCATAGCTAAGTAGACTGTCTTTTTAGCTCTTTTCAGTCAAAGCAGACAACTTCTTTCTCACATTCTTATAGAATGCCTTATATAAAGCTCTTAAAAAAAGTCTAATCATCACATAAGATTTTTGGGATACATACCACGTTTTCTCATTTACTTAGGCTTTGCAAAGTGCTGGCTCAATGAGGCCTAGACCTTTACTTGTATCTTTGAATGTCACAGTCATACAAACAGAAAGTGCAAATGTAGTCACTGCATAAACATTTGGCACACAAGTAAAAGAATGACCCTGGCAATGAAGCCGTATTAGCTGTCAACAGAGATGGGGAAAACCTACAATTGGAAAATGTTTGACAGTTCTGAGTATCCCAACAGTTGCTGGATCCACAAAAGATTAAAAACTAAGCAGAATGGAGCAGGAAACAGATACAGAAAGACATTGAAATAGATTCTTCATAAACAGGAACTGGAGAGAAAGAATTATACCATTACTCTGGAAATAATGCCAGTAGTGAAACTGAAGTAAGGTGAATCTCCCTTATTGAAACTATTGTTTACAAGCTCTAAGGAAACATGCTTTTTTGCTCTTCATGTTTCTGGTAGAAGATAAAATACTTTTACCTTCTGGGGATCTGACTACAAAGACAAGATAAATAATTTTTTTTTAATGAAACTTACATTTGTAATCATGGCCTTGCTGCAGTTTGCAGTAGTAGCTTCACTGGTTTGTGAAGCATTAAGATTTCATTCAGTGACATGAGAATCCTCACTTGTCCCTGAACAGAAATGCTCTAAACGTGGTAGAAAACCCCAAATCCCTTCTTGAAGCAGATCGATCTATCCATAGATTGGACTACTCTGAGCCTGACTGCCATGCTATGAAGAATATACAATCGAGTACAAAGGGAGCTTGCAGAAGCTGGCTGCTGCTGCAGTCATATCCAGCCTGCAGAAAGAGGATACAGAGAGCCAAGGATCTGCCAGCCTGGCAGGGTCTTAAAAGTATCTCCTCACATGGTATGCTCAGGTTTCCAGCTGACATAGTCTATGCTTTCTCTCCCTTCCCATTCTGGCAAAGTTTTGTTTATTTATACACATTTATATATTGTGTGTATAAGCCTAGTTGATAAAGCAAAATCCATTCAGCAGCTTTTAACTCAAAGTTTCAGAGGACAGGGAAGGCAAGAAACAGAGGATCAGTCTGCTAGCATCCAACTACAAGGAGGAATGATAAAAAGGACAAACTGTCAGGCATTAACATGCTTGTTTTCATGAGCTATTTTTCTAAGCTAGAGATATTTCTTACAGACAGTGATACAACTACCATACAGCAGAAAAGAGCTTGCATTTTTGATATTGTATGAAATGATGACAAATAACCAACACATGCCTGGGTGAAGGCTCAGCCTAATCAAAGCCAATAGCTTCCAGCATTGCGGTACAAAAGCAAAAAAAGCAGAAAACTGAGGATGCATGCTCCAAGGTATAAGCTGGGAGAAGCTGTTACAGGGTCACTGACAGGCAAGGAGACTGTCTTAGCTCCCAGTGCTACATGCCCTCTTGCTAAGACCTGAAATAAGAAATGCTGTCAGCAAGGTTATAGTTAGCTAGAGTTGCAGGAGGCAGGGCACATCAAGGTATCTCTGAAAAAAAGCTGGTCACCACACAAAACCCTACAGCTTAAATCAGACCATGCTGCCTAGCAAGCTTTAACAATCCCAGGCTGGAGTGAAGCATTACAACAGAGGGGAAAGAAACCAGCCAGTTTAACACTTGTTTCAGCAGATGAAAGAGCACTGAAAGCATTATAGCTGAGGAATGCAGCAACTCAAGCTACTCTACCCACCATGTTACTATTGTACTGTTGCCCTTCAGTATAAATCTTGTTTACTGAACTAATTTAAGCATGCACGAATGGAAGATTAACTCATTGCCACCAGAAAGTGTGGTTAATTTTCCTCAAGTTTCTTGAAAGAGCTCAGCTAATGCGCTCACAATGGTGACACTCAATCTGAAACAGGCTTCAGCTGCTGCACACTGAGAGCGAGCAGAAAGGACACCCTTGTGAGTACTTTCAGAGCACCCAGCCAGCATTGTTATTTTGCCTGTTTCCAGTGGAACCGAGTAATTTTAATAGCAATGCTGAGCATCAAAACATGAAAGACATGACTGAGGGAGAGGAAAGATGATTATACTTAATTTTTTTTTTTATTTGAGTCTTAAACCTAACTTTTGAAATCCAGACATTTCTCAGAAGATGGTGACATGGTGTCACAAACCTCACTGCACATTTTTAAAAGAAACTTTATGGCCTGCCTACAGAAGGATGCCACAGCTTTCATCACTGTTATCACTTCTCACCCTTTCCACTCATTTCTGCTTCACTGCTAAGGGATCTGGTGAGTAAATTAGTTCCATTTTCAAAGGCAGGCAGTGTCATTTTTCATGACTGCATATTCCTAATGGTATTTTCTTTTTTGTGATAGCACTATAAATTTGAGGCCCTATATTGAAATCAGAGAAATACAGAGAATTCCTCTTTACTGAAGTCACTGAAGTAATAGAGATGTATAATCAGAATCAAACCCATTAATTACAGAAGATCAAACTTTGTTTTCGCTCTGTGTCTCCTGAATACAAGGTACCAGATGGAGGATTTGGAGTGTCTAAAGAAATGCTCTGGTTCAAATGCAGCCTTGACAGAAGCAAAAATTCACTGTGTTTATGAAATACAAGAGGTCAGCTTTGCCATCGATGTGGTTTCCAACCTTCTGTTTGCAAAACCCCAGGGTTCACCTAACTGTTTTCAAGGGATTCACAAAACCTGCAAATGATCACTGAGGAAAGCATGTAATGTCTGGGGAGAAGGTATGGAAGGGTTGGTATGAGATAAAACAGGTCAACAATTACTGATTGATTCCATGACCTCATTTTTTTCACAATTTATGTAAAGGTAGGAGCTATAAGCAACAACAATATATAAAAAAATATTATATTTACATATTCTTAATGACTTGTATATATTACACATTGAGTTATATATATTTATTCTGCTATTGCTTTTTCCTTTGAGAAGGAGGCATATTTTAACCCATTAGAAAGCAGTGTGGCAGTCATTCAGAATGAGATCAATTCAGGATTATTACAGTACATAGCTACCAGCAATTCAGCAGTTTGATATTATAAAGCCATGCAGAGTTAAATTCATCCCTAGCCTGGAAAAAAATGTCCAGTGCAGTCACGAGCTGTAGCTTGGAGTTGTTGCCAAATCATATTCCCCAAAATGCTATTTCCTCCAACTTCAGTGATTCCATGTGACTTTCTTCCAGATTCACTTAACCATATCAGGAATCAACAGTGAGTTTTCAGATCTGATCCAGTTTATAGTTCAGGCATAACATGGTCAACAAATTTACTACCAGAGGCCAATACAGAAGCAGAGAACTCCTTCCTCATTTCTGTCAAAGAAATACAGCATGAAGATATTTCCTCCTGCAATGCTGTCAGGTTGGACATCATCAGAAGCAGCTTTTGTATGACTGTAGCATATACTGGAAGCTGTGCATACAGAAGCAGCCAAAAAAAAAAAAAAAGGCACAATTTCGAACCTTAACATAGGGCATAAAAGCACTTCTCTGTGTGGTGTTGTTTTGTTTTGTTTTTTAATAAATATTTCTCAAGAGCTACGCATAAACTTTCCACCACAAATGGAAACCCTTTTCGGAAACTAAATCAATTATTTTACTCTCCATAATGAAACTGGTACCAAATAGGTGTGACTGGATTAAAGATTGTCGTTTGAATACAAGCTGCAATGTAACGACATCCAACAGCAACATTATTTTTTCCCAGAAGCTACATGGGCCAGAAAACGATAACTAGTTTTAATACAAACCTCCATCACACTTTTTTATATAATTTTAATTGTATTGCCTTGCAGATAAGCAAGTCCACTAAAAAGTAAATGTAGTGCTGTCTGACTCTGCTTTCCTGAGTGACAGCTTTATGCCAATGATCAAAAACTGGAAAAAACCTCCAACCCCCTTCAAATACTGATCATGCCTCCTCTGTCACTGGCCTTGAGGATGACTCAATTTTGGATGCAATCAATGCTTTTAATGCTGTCAAATGTAATGATATCATAGCTACAGTGATGATACTTGCTGACTGGTGATGCAGGATTTGATTTGCCAAGACAGGCACATTCCTACCACACACCAGCCTGCAATCAAAATAGGCAATATGAGCAAATTCCAGTAAACTTTCAAAGCCACACACACAGCAAGCAACAGCAGACAGAGGGCAAACTCAGTGAAACTGTTCACACAGTGAATAGTCAGCCCATAGTCAAAGCTGCATTACGTACTGCAGCTGAACACTACAATAGCAGCTTGTCATCCAAACCTGCAAAATGCATAAATGGCAAAATCCTTCTACACTGATAATATCAACTGAGTCCATACATACATGAATCCCCAGTTAAGTAGTTTCTCACGCTCACTGGACCTTATGCTGGGGAGCCAAAGTTTACCTCTGTGCACTTTACATATCTGTTTCCAAAAGGTGTTGAAATCTGACAAGCTCAAAAGTTAAAACTATCTGAAATGCACATGTTCCTAGTGCTTGATTATGGGTGTCATTACATTGCAGAGAAACTTTAAAGCAGCATAAGCAATGCCAGTTAGAATAATTGCAAAGGTATTGGCAAAGCCACAGACAACTTCTGGTGAGTAAAAAACTACTGATATTAACAAAATTGTTGTTTGTCAGCCAAATTTAGGCTTTGCATCCTGTATAATCCTGCACATAGCTAGCCAATCAACATGTAAATTGACATGTGATGACCTGTAAGGCAGCGTGTGAGTGACTACTATGACATACCAGGGTAAAGGCCAGGAAAATGTAGGATTTTTGGAAGTGTTATGTATGCCTTAAGTCTGAGCTGTCAAGCTTCTTAGTCCTTGGCAACATTATCTTTTTTTGTAAGCCTCAAAGATGAATGTTCTATTATGTATATAATTTGCTAATTACAATGCTTTCATACAGTTCCCCTTTCCAAATGTATTATGCAAAAATCGTGCTGTAGTGCACCTGAAAATGCGACTGGTTATCATTCAGCAGCATCTTTTTCTGAGCACTGTGTGTCTGTGCTTATTGACTTATACAGTCAATACTAAGGAGAAAGGCTTTCCTTGAATTATTACTTAATACTTGTCTAAGTGTCAGTACAATAGTAAATGTACCTTGAGAGGAATCACATTTAATGGGTTGTCTGTTTAAATAGTGGTTTGTATGTATTTTCATTCCTTCTGTAAGACACCACACTTTAATTATAAAGCAAACATTTGCTGCTTTCTACAGTATTTGAAACAAATGTAAAGAATAAACTGTTGGGGAATTTCAGCAAAACAGTGAGAAGTTCTAATTAAGGCAAACTAATCAAAATTACTATGCTTGCCTTGTTACAAGTAATGTCTTCCCAGTGTAGATAAGACTGTAGAGTCAGTCGTCTCATAGGTGTGCACCTAAAGGACAGGGATCAACCAGCACAAGGTATCACAGGGAATTATTTTTTTTATTCACCAGAGCATGATCAAACATTGAAGTAGGGGTTCAGAGCAGCTGTGGAATCTCCATCCCTGCATATATTCAATGCTCATCTGGACAAGGTCTTGAGCAACCTGATCTAGTTGAACTGCTTTGAGCAACGTGTTGGACTAGGAACCCTCAGAAGTTTCTTTCAACCTTGATTATTCTTCCATACTATGATTTTGAACATAGTTGGGAATAGGAATACAGGGAAAGAATATGCTGATTCCTTTATTCTCTCTTCCCAGTAGGTGCCTGAAAGTACTCCATAGAAATGGATTACTTTCTTCTATAGTAGGTTTGACTTAGGTTGCAAAACTATTTTCTACCCTAAATACTTTTATAAAATGTACATATATGAGAATGGGTGGGTAAAAGGGACAGATCAACGTAGTGCTGAAGTGAGACTGCTTACACAAACTGCAGCTCCCACTGAAGTGAACTCAAGGGGCAGAAATGGGAAAAAATAAAATGTCTTGGAGGAAAAAAATATGGTAGTAATTTGATGAGAGCAGACTGGTAGTATAAAGAAAACAGTTATATGATCACTGATAATAAAAGAGAGAGCCTTTTTGGATTAGTTTTTATACATGAAAAAAATTAGTCCTCCTTTTATATGACTACAGACGGGTATGAGAGATGGACAAAAGTGCCTGAAAAACACTAACATTTTAAACTGGATTTTCAGTGTGAATTGGAACACTGTTGTCCTGATCAAGCCTTCCTAAAGACCAGCCTTGAAATATCATCAACTGCCTGTAAGTAGAGAAGTGCTGCTCAAGATTTTAAAAGCCCCATTCTTTCAAAATGGGATCCAAAATAATTTACATCTTTTAGAAATTTGTTAGGTGCTCCTGAAAGACAGAAAAGTAATACTTCTAGCACTACTGTTCATACTTACTTGGATGGTATTTTAAAAAAGATAGCTGATTTGAAGAAAGAGCTAAAATTTCCCAAATTTAATAGTGACAACAATAATAAGAAATATAAATATAGTGAAAGCTGATAAGGTATTTTTAGCCCAAAAGCTACCACCCAGAAATACGTCTAGACCTCTGTGCAGAGCCTTGTTTATGTTTCAGCTGATTAAACATTTCTATAGTTGCTGCTAAAATCATTACATTTTATAGTGCATTGTCATCTGGGAGGAAAACATTATTTAAAGGGATATGAGTCCTGTGGCTCATGAACCTTAGCATAAATTACAAGCCAAACCTAACATTCTTATTGTTCCGTCTAATATTTTCTTGCTAGTCCCAAATACATACTCAAAACTCTCAAAACACTCAAAAATATCCTGCTATAGACACAAAACCAAATACACGCTGTAAAGAACACAGTACAAACGAAAAAAGTTAAACCCCACCTCTGATAAAATATATTCCTTGAGGATAACACTGTCTTTCCAAAGATGAATAGAGACCTGGAAAATGACTGGAAAAAGTAAATAAAAGAGAAGGTAGCTTCAACTTCATTTAAAAATCAGTGCTCTATCTTTGCTGTTTCTGGCATGGACAAATAAGGACTGAACACGTTCTCAAAACAACATAATGGAGACTTAGCTCCAGTCAACAGCCCATGAGGGATATTTCTAAAATAAAGACTAAAAGTATGGGGGATTTTTAGCTTAGTTTTCCTGGGACCTTCCTCCATTTTCTCTTCCAGTAATTTTTTCTTTTCCCTCTCCTCCTCTCATTTGCCAGCAGACTAGAATGAATATAAGCATTAAATATTACTTGCAGGTATGATGAAAATATAAATGATTCAGTTCCTTTCTACAAATATGGTGCCTTTCCTATGCCTTCATTAAAAAATTTGAAAAAAGAGAAAAAATCAGTATCTAACAGCAAACGATTGAGCTGACAGACCATATGGTCCTGACAAGAGCTGGTGGCAGAATAAAACGAACACCTTCCTCATTAAAGTAATTCTGGCACCCTGACTGGATTACACTTCTCGTAAAGGTAATGTTTACTTGCTGCATAGAGGATCACTGTTCACACGCTCCAAGTAAAGAATGCCAGTCTCTCTGCCCCATCTACTCAGCAATAGCCTCAGCTCACCCTTGTTACAGACACATGAAATAACTCTCAATATAAAAAGAAAGCAACTTTCAGCCCCAGATGAAATAATATAGCTTAATCCATATACTGTATGGTGTATAATCTCACTGACAGCAAACAAACAAAGAGTAGCCATGGAACTGATTTTCTCCTGCTGTTGCTTCTTCGATGCTGTCATCTTTTTAGTGAGTTTTGTAGCACCTCTGGAGACCTGACCAGCACATTTCTTTTCCAGCAAGACCTCTTCAGAAATCAGTAACACCTAATCAAAGGATTTATAGTATGATTCTGCAAAACCCTTTCACAGTAGCTTGCATAACTTGTTAAAGAAACTGTGCAGCATTATTTTTACAAGTGCTCTTCTAAGATTTTTTTTTTTAATAGAAGTCAGTGAAGGGATAGTACTACAAGTAGCACACAAATACCTAATGAACTGATGGAAGATTTTAAGACATTTTTAAGAATGACAAAAAGGTAGGAAAATTCTTGTCTCTCTGGCTTTGGGAAAGGTATTGCTGTAAAAAGACAGGATACTACTTCATATGACTTGGGAGTACTGGATTCTTTATTACTTTAAGCTCAGGGTTGCTGTATCCAGAAGGATGAAAGAACACTAAGATTTCTGATCAATAGCTGTCATCAGCAAATTTTCAGTGTGATGCAACTGGAAGTGATTAATCTAGTAATAAAACATTTAATAATTTGCTCTACTGAAAAATGAAACATGACCCAAGCACAACAAAGTCACAGTTAAACCCCAATTAGAGAATGTAAATCTTCTTTACTTCGCAGGTCCTTCTGCAGCATTGTGAAATTTCTTCTCCAGCCCAGAGCTGTTACTGTTCTGCCCCACCTCTGACTGCTGATAATACATACAGCAAATGCTATTTAATGTTCACTCTGCAATTGAATGATTCCAATACTTAGAGCACAGTTTTAGTTGTTTTACTTGTGTAAGTTGCTTTACTTGTTTAGTTGTGTTTTTAGGTTACCTTTCAGATACATTCAGGTGACACTGCAAAACACAAGCACAGAGGTAGGTGAAATTTCCTTATTGCTGTGAAGACAAGTGATCCGGTGCTGATTTGAGGCACACGAACCACATGATGGTCATTATGGACTATCTCAGAGTACTGGACAGGTGGTTCTGAACAAAATTCTTCCCTTTTTCCTTCAAACTCTTTCCTTCAGCAACCAACTACAACCAGGGTGTTCAGAGAGATCCTTTTGTGAAAGCAAAGTACTAAATAACCTGACAGCAAAACCTTCGACAAAACCAAATTTAGGATTACCCTTTCCTAATAACATTGTGATCTCTACTTTTAAGATTCAGACAGCATGAGAGCATCTCAAGTTTGCCATAGTTTTGAGATGGAGCTGCCCAAATATTTCTGTATACAAGTTTCTGAAAGACGACTGTAAGAGCATTTAACACGAAAAAGCCAAACTTCATTATAACAGTTCAGGTATTTTATCTTTAAACAGAGAAATAAAGTGACCATGAAAGACAGAAAAGTAAAACTAATCTGTACACAACTCTCTCTGCTTATTGTGTCCCTGTTTGAAGCCAAATGAGTGACTGGGTAAGATCTGCCTGATGGCCTTCAGTCCCAAGAAATTTCTTCCTCCTGCTGATGGGGCCAAACTCCATTGGTCCCACATGAGCTGCAGGCTCCCAGCATGAAGCTGTGGTTTCCTTTACCTGCCACCTCTTCCCTTTGAGCAGGATCAGTAGCTGGTGAACTCACTAAGGAAAGCTAAGACTTTGCTCTCTCCCTTGAAGAATTTGCATGTGGTTGGGAACCAAGCAGGGAAAAAAAAAAACAAACAACCTTACCACTGCACAAAAAAACCACAACTGTAACCATTGCCCATCATCTCAAGATTATGTAGCAAGCATTTCATTTAGAAAACCAAGCTACCATTACAAAATATTAAAGAACAGTCTTTCTTTGGAGAAAGAATTTTTTCAGGGAGTCACAGCCAGAGTAAGAAGGCAGTATGTATGTTTCTGAAAGTAGTTTCTTACACCCAGTGGCAATAGTAATTTAACTTTTCCATCTTTATTGTTCCTGCCTTTTCTCATTCGTTAACTTTTACTGAACTAATCATTAATTCACTACAGATCATTATCTTGAAACTATTTTAATGCAGAAAAATATCCCTCCGGGGAACTGAAAAGCACATTCTTTCTAGAGCTTCTCTAGTTATGAGAAAAGTAACAAGGATAACTCGGAGAGACCGCTACCTTGAGATGTTAAAATAAAAAATTAATAAATAGACAATATACTGTTCTTTGTTCAGGCATTAGCATCCAGGGAACTAAAGCGTATGAAAGCAAATCATCATCAATTCTCCTGAATTCTTAAAGAAGGAAAAATTATTAATATTCTTTGCCACAGAATTATTTTTAATTACATTTAACATTTTGAGACTATCCTCACATGCATTAATTCCAAAGCACTAAAACTTCATAGGGCAAAACAGTGAAAGATGAAAATCAAAAGTAGAGAATTAGACATATAAAAAGTACTGAGCAACTACTGCACTCTTCCTTGTTACTCGGCATATGCTAACAAAACTTACTGGCTATAGCTATTACCGTCTGATACAAAGACTTCACAGACACAGATGTGCATTTCTTAGTCTCCCCATATTCCTGTAGTGGATGAAATAGAAAAGTTTGTGTAGAACCGGATGGCAGGAAATAATATTATGGAGATGCTTTTAAGGAGAGAGAAGAGTGGAGTAATTGCAATTTGTTCCCTAATACTTGCACTTGCCTTCACAAAGGAAATCCTTAAAATTCAGTATGTGTCATGTTTGATGGTGTTGAAATGGAATGAACTGTAGTAATATGTGAATAACATATATGACATGGTCGAGGCTTCAATCAAAACTAAACTACTGGGTATAACACTTAGCAAAAATTCTGTATATATTCAAGAGGCTTCACTCATTTGTTTCATTACCTTGTCAACAAAAAGCAAGGGAATGAAAGGAGCATAAATGAATAAGAGAATAAACCATGCAAATATCACATCAGGGAAATGCACACATCTAATCAATAAACGAAGGCTACTTTTTTAAAGTCACATGCAATCAACCATAGCCACACTGAAGTTCTTTTGTTTGCTCAATTTTGGTTCAGGGTACTTTTGCACAATGAAGTTGAAACAAAATACTTAATAAAAATTTTCATAATCCTAATTTTTTTTTTCTTGTTTGCTACACAAAAGAGCAGGAAGATATAACCAATATACTGGCGTTCTGTTCTTTACAGCCAACATTACTTAAAACTGCCAGTTAGAGCTATGAAAACATGCGCACACATGGACTCACTGGCTGTCAAGAAAAACAGAGCAGAGTGACCCAGCCTTCTCTGAGATAACATGATACAAAATAGGTTCTAAAATGAGCTCAAGAGATCAAGTTTATCTCCCAGTATCAGAAGGAGGGCTGGAACCTCTCCAGTGAAACTGCTAGTGATGTACATTTAACTAACCTCTTCTTAAAGGCCTTGGGGAATGGAAATACAGCAAATGTCACCAGAAATCTATTCCCAACCTATCCCCATGCTTTAGTAATCTTATTACTAGGAAGTACCTATTCTCTAAATCCACCTCACTGCTCTGCTTCCAACCATTTACGTACAGCTACTACACAGTTTCCATGCTGTTTTTACAGATGCTGCATTTCCTTAGCTTGCCTATGAGAAAGCACCAGGAAACAGGTGTCAGAGTTTTCATTAAAGTGAAGCTACAGCGTCTTAAGTCTACTGTTTCTTCTGCAGCCACAAGGTCTATTAACCTGTCACTGTCAGTTTGACAAGATCTTTTTTTGACGAATCCACATTGGCTGCTACTTACCACTGCATTATTTTTTAGTGCTTGCAAGGCCTGAACATTTGTTCCAGTATTTTTCTGCAAATGGAAGTCAGGCTGGCTACTCTGCCCTGTTGTCCTGGTTTTCGCTTGGATAGAATTAATTTTAATAATAGCTGGTGTGGGATTACGTTTTGGATTTGTGTTGAAAATTGTTGATAAGTCAGGGATGACTTAATTACTGCTGAACAGTGCCTAAACAGAGTCAAGGCCTCTTCTGGTTCTCATCCCACTTTACCAGTGAGTAGGCTGGGGGTGCATAAGAAGTTTAGAGCGGACAAAGCCGGGACAGCTGACCCTAGCTGACCCAAGGGATACTTCAGACCATATGGCGTCATGCTCAGTATATAAAACTGGGGAAACAAGAAGGAAGGGGGGACATCTGGAGTGATGGCATTTGTCTTCCCAAGCAACCGTTATGCATGATGGATCCCTACTTTCCTGGAAATGACTGAACACCTGCTGCCCATGGGAAGTAGGGAATGTATTCTTTATTTGCTTTGCTTGTGTGGCTTTTGCTTTTCCTATTAAACCATGCTTACTTCACTTCTGATTGTCTCCACCATCCCACTGGAGGGGGAGGGCTTGCGTTTTTTTTGCCTATTCTTTTTTTTTTTTTGCCTATTCTTTTTTTTTTTTTTGCCTTTTTCTGTGGTACAGTTCATGCTGACATTCTTCTTTCTTAAGAGTTTAATTCTGAAATACGGCAACAAAAATCAACAAAAGCAAAATAACAAAACCTAAAAATAGCTGCAATGTCCAGCTAACTCCATTTTCTCCAAACAATTCTTTTTTAAAATGTATGTCAGCAAGCACCCCTTGTAAAGGGCCTACTGTGCAAAGCCATCTGGATTAATATTTAAACTACATTAAACTGCAAGATAGCACATCTCTAAGATACCATCTTCTTATGAGGGAAGATGCATTTCTTTCTGCATTTATGTCAACATCCATCATAGCAGCATGCCATTAGCTCCAATTATATACAACAAACAGAAATACAGCATTTTATAGTCTATTACTCCTCTCTGAGCACATATCACAGCTAAAAGACTTTCTGACAATGACACATCAAACTTAAGCTTCAGCCATACTAAATCCTACTTTTAACCCAAATAGCATTTTACGTCATACAGTCCTAGAGTGGGCTTGATCAGGAAAAGACCTGAAGTGTCACTGAAAGAGATTCATCATTAGCAGCAATGATTTGGTTTCAAGACCCCAGAAGTCACTTGAAATACACATTTATATACGCAGACAATCAAAGGCTTTTCTACTTCCATTGTTTGCATTAAAATGACAGTACCAGACAGCTACAGGAATAGAGAGATTGAAAGCAGAGAAGAATGGCCTTTTGTTACAAATGATTGACTTGCAAAATTACTGCTTCCTAACAGGGTGTTTTACAGCTTTAAATCAATTCATATTATTTCCACTGATGAGTGCATCATCACAACTAAACATGTTTAAATCACAATGTTTAAAAATAACTTATAAAGAAGGCAGAAAAAAGGTCATGTTTGTTGTTGGGGTTTTTATAATGGTTGTTTCCTGGCAGGCACTAGCCTATACAACTCTCAGAAAGCTATTTAAACTGGAGTTTAAGTCAACAAGTATGGAAATGGCTGCACTGTAAGTAGGGAGTTAGCCACAAGGAAAAAGTGAACACTGTCTTTGCCTGTTTTCAAGTATCCTGTACACTCTTGCAGGTGTGTAGACTCCTGCTTATGGCAATGTCTAAAATTTTCTCTAAGCTTTGGGAGGAAAGACTTCAAAATAACTGTCTTAATTTTTTTTTTTATTTTTTTTTAATGAAAGAAGTCGTTCTAAGACATGAAGCAATGTGAAATATTCTATTAAATGAGTTTAAAGACTAACCTGTTACAGGTGAAAAATATAAGCAGAGAGATGCGCAGCAAGTCATTTTCTGCCACAATCTCTGTAAACCAAAACAAGCTTTACAGCTGCGCAAAAGACTTACGGGGAACAAAGCGAAGTGTTGTAGTGAAAGATTAGTTCGTTCCTCTGTACATTTATACTAATAACAATTTAAATTGTGCCTCACTGTACACAGACAATGCTGCTCTGACAGAATCAAGCATGGAATTTATTAGGGGCTTAATAAAATATCAGTCAAAAACTAAGTGACAGCGTCTAAGTGGCAGTCAGTAGATCAAGGTCACTGCTGAATGCTGGAGAATGATGAAACTACATGCAGCTTGAGATGCCTGCAGAATATTATTTCACATCAATGTATAAACTAAAAAGGAGATAGAAGTCATGTATCAAGACATTCACCAAGGCAGCAAACCACACCAAGATTAGTATTTCAGAGCAATTTGACTGGTCTATCAAGTATGTTGTTAGGATCCTAGCAAAGCAATGAGCTTCAGAGGAGACAAACTGAAAGGCTCAAAAAAATATTACCTCAGAACTTTATGTCTTTCCTATATTTTAATAATACAGGAGAAAGTGAATAGCAAGGGACTACTGAAGAAAAGAGAATGCACACTCAAGATCTATGGGGATACTTGAGTCAGCAAGATGCTTTACTGCTTTGCTGGTGACCAAAGAAATTTTGATCTAGGATGATGACCAATGATCTGACCCAGGCATTAGTTTCTTCCACTCCTAGCTTTGGTAGAAAATGGAAACCTATTCATATACACATTGAAATCCTGAAGGCCTCCAATAATAATGAAATGGTTCTACATTAGTTTTCAGAATGGGCTTTTCTCATGCTGAATTTTATCTCTCTCCCTTAGTAAACACTTTCATTTGTTAAGGTACTAGGAAATAGTTGCAGAGACTTTGCATTTGTTAAAGAAAAACCACCTCCATCCAGTATGCTCAAATTCCCCAGTAAAATAGGCCACCTGTCAAGAAGTCAACCCAGAAAGTTTCTGCAGATTACAAGAAACTGAAAAGGGTAATTAAAATGGAAATTGCCACATGGCCTCTACCGTGCACATTACTGTTTGTACAAAGCATAACATAAAGGATGCATAATGGCATTGTTTCCATCATCATCATCTCTCAGCTTCCTGCTCACTTTCCTTGCCTCTATTTGATTTTTGTGACATTTTCTAAAATCTAAAGCAGTAACTTTTTGAAATCTAAAACAGTAACTTACCTATTCCCCTTCTGTCAGCATTCAGTGTTGAATCAATGCTACCCAACAGTAACATTTTTTGCCTGGCAACAATACTTTTTATACTGTAGACATAACTATGCTAGCCCAAAGCTGCCAGGTACTGAAAGCAGAAAGTTTAAGATATGCTATGGAGACAGAATACAGATAGCAAATCCAGGTTCCATTAACTTTGTATTTCTTAAATCCTGAGTTTATATGACAGGTACAGCACTTGAAAAATGGAAGGCTTGGGACATGACTGAGTGTCCTGACCCTGTGACTCTTCACTGGTCAATGTGAGGAAAGGAGTTCCTCATACAGCTTTGTAAGAGTCACTTAAGGCCTAAGCTGCCCTCTTAAATATAGCTCTGAAAAAACTCTTAGGTATTAACCTTATCCTCAGAAAAGCAGTTTAGTGTTCTCATCTTCTTTGCCTGCGAAGATGCTAAAGTTGAGAGAAATCTGGCTAAATATTTTCATGAAAGATAAGGAACAAGGTCCAGATACAATATTTCATCATAAGCTGGGTGCTGATAATGAATACAGTTTTTGTAGCATTGATGATTTTTAACCCCCAGCTTAATTATCTAAACAAAATTTAATGCATACATGATGAAGACAATATCATTCACTAATCATTATTCTTCCCTTCTTTTTTTATTCAGTGTTCACAATACTGATAATCAAGTCATGGCATTAACCAACTTGAAAGAACAATATTAAGGAGAATAAATTAATAATTAAAAAAACCCCAACAGACAAAAGAAATTTACAACATAAGAACCTGAGAACGGATTTGAGAGGTTTAGCATATTTTCCTGCAGACTTTAAACCCTAAATTTGTCAAAGACACTTCAATATTAGAAGCCATATAAACATATACAACTCCTTTAGGCTTATATGAAGATAAAAGGAAAGTTCGATTTCCAAAAATAAACTTCTTTCATTTTCCAGCCCAAGTATTTTCTCCTTTTCTGAATACTAGATAGCCTAGGTCCAAAGACATATCAATATGTTACCAAGAAAAAAGGAATCAGACATGAACTTGACAGGAATAGCTATGGTCCGTCTGTCTTGAAAGGAAAAGCATTTACTGAATAGCTAACAATTAAGACAGGTTTCTCAATTAAAACAACCATAACTTTTTGAATCGCGTTTTCATTATTTTTTATTTTTGTTTTAGAAGCAACAGCCACTACAACTGGCTTAATGTATTTTAGAAAAAAAAAAAAACCTTTTGACTTTTTCAAGGGTGTTTGCTAAAGTAGTCATCAATTGTCATTAAAATGTCTGCACTGGCAGTATCTGCATTGGTAATAACTCTGATGAGGAAGCCTGTTAGCAACAACCATGCAATCTCCTTATCCTCTTCAAACAGGAAGCTTTTTTAGAAAACTTGGGATCCTGACAGAACCAAAATCTGCCTTCAGCACTTCCTGTAAATTAAAATGAAATAAACTTGCACCTACATACAGTGCACATTTTAAAGGACATGCAGTGATAATGTTTTCAGTGTAATTCTTTTTAAATGAAGGTTGATGTGGGGTTTTTTGAGTTTTTTTTATTTGTTTGCCAGTTTTGTTGGTTGCTGGGATTTTTTGTTGTTGTACAGTATTTTTTTTTTGTGAAAAAATACTTTTTCACTGTGCAAGAAAATTTAGCTTTAGCAAACCACGTATATAGACCATAGCTGCCTTTAATGCAAGCCATGAATTAAAAAGAAGGAAGATGCCGTTCCAAGATTAGTCACAGTAATGAGGACTGTGCAGAGCAGCCACACAGACCAAGCCTGACAAACACCCATTACTGTAATTAGGAACAATAGGTTTTAAAACTTACTGTCTTTTTTCCACCAGAGTTCATTTGTACAAGTTTCACAGTTTATTATACCTTTAATTATAACACTTTTTCCCATATCACTTCAACTTTGTAAAATTATCTCTTATGGTGGGTGACTGAAATATTTAGTCACAGAGAAAACATTGGCTGAATGAGATTTGGGAATTTATTGCTATGTAAATGAGGTCATGACAGCCTCAAGGGCTCCCTGCAGGACGACTTTATAGTAGAGCTGCAATTCTGGAGTGTACATGTGGAGAATAATTCTAAAACCACAGAATATTAGATCCAAAACACTGACATGGGATTTTGATGGAAAAAGCTGGTGGATTTATAAGAAAATAAATAGAAATAAACTGCATGCAGATTGGCTGTAATTATACCAGGTACAAAAGAATGTATTTTTGAACATTATTATTACAGTAGTGTTTGTCTAAATGTGGATACTTATAAAGAAATATTTAAACAGCCTTCTTCACGCACCAACTTTTGATGCAGTAAAGCGTCAGATTTGCTTTTTTCATCTCCAATGAAACGGGAGATGAAATGACTCCACGTAAAGCAAGAGCTCATAACTACAAGTATGTTCTGCTTTGCTATTGCTAAAGAGTCGCAGAATTAATTTCTCAATTTACAGAAATTTCAGCATAAGAGATTTATGCAACAAGCTATAAAATGCATCTGGATTTGTAGGATATCCCGAAGAGAGAATGCTCATAGACAGGCCCTTCTAATGATGCTTTCGATGGAAAATATCCCTACAAAACCTCATTTCCCTCCTTGCAGGTAGTGCTGCTTCTGAGGCTCAACAAGACTGGAGGAATGTTTTCTCCTTGTGTTCATTTTTGCAAGCACACCAAAATAGCAGTTCACATTGCCCTGCTGAAAGCAATCACAAGGCAACACTAAATTTTGGGTGAAAGAAATGAATTAATATAGCCTTGAAACACGTGGAATAAGTGAAAGACTGCGAGGAGTTATAATTGCTGTCTCCAGCTATTCAGTGAAGAAGAAAGAGTTGGACTCTTCTCAAAGGGCAATACTAGACAAATTGTAGAAAGGAAAATTGTGGCTTGAGCATGATTGTGGCTTGAGCATAAGGGGAAAAACAAAGACCCAAGTGAGGGCACTGAGACTACTTTACCAAGGAACATAGAGGAGTATCCAACCCTGGAAATATTTAATACTCATCTGGACAAAGCCCAGACCAACCCAGTCAACCTCTGAAATTAGCCCCGCTCTGAGCAAGAGACTGAACCTCATGACTTTCAGAGACCACTTAAACCTTAAACTTTGTGACGCTCCTGATGGTGGTGCTAGCCCCAGGATGCAACTTGGTGCATGCAAGTTCCATTAGAGGGAACAAACTCCTGCCTTCAGCACAAACTAAATGGTGCTTCCTGAATCAGCATAAGGTTTATACGTCTCCTCTCTCTTCCTATCTTTCTCTTCTTCTCTCCCTCTCCTGCTGTCTGTCATGCCTGCAATAAGGAAATAAATTTGCCTTTCAAGATCTAGATGTCTTTTCTGTTCAGGGGAAGAAATATCATTCCAATGGATTACTCTTATTCTTTGTCACTCTAGCAGAAAGAAATGTTTTTGCAATAAATAGCAGTACGTGCGTTGATTAGCCAAAATGCAAAAGGTCATTGTATGAAGTAAACCAATGACTGAAGGACAGAAACTATATATTCTGCTGCTGCTGTTTCACTGCTTGCAAAGGAGTCAGCAAAAGTAACCAACTATTTTTATGTTAAATCAATTACAATCTCTTAACAGGCAGTAAAAATTAAAAAAAAAAAAAAAAAAGAGACTAACACAAATAAAGGATAGGAAACATCCTAAACATACAACCAGTGCAAGTCATTAAGGATTTTTTGACTACCAAATGAACTGAAAACTAGACTCAATCATTAGTTGACTACTATTATCTAAGAGGTACCCAGTTCTCATGCATGTGTCACTCCAAATTGGCTGTCATCATCCTTGCTTCCATTTGCAGCTGCTGTTGAAACTGCTGTAGCAATTTCAGTGGAACTCCAGCCCTTTGAATGCCCATGCTTGCAGTAACTATTTGACAAGCCCCCAAAATTTTATAGATGTACAAATCTGATACAGAAGTAAAATGCTGTGTAACTTTTTACCAGGAAAATTCTGAGTGATATTTTAAGGGACAAAACAAGGTAATCTTACTAATTTAGTGGCATCCTTCCTTCTCCCTCATTTTCTTACGTGATGCTGAAGATTTCATGAAAAATCTACAGGTCCTATAAGGCTGTGACAAACAAGCAAAAAAGGTCAAGGATTTTCCAGAATATAAATTAAATGTGGTTATCATCAGTTTGTCCTGAAGACAGACTGAGACTACAACAAGGAAACTCTCCTTCTAGACATATTACAGAAAAAGAGAGACATGATATTAAAGACAGAAGTTGAAAACTGAAATATCATAGAAGAAAAGCATGCTTTTTTATACTCCACATAATTAACTTGAGATGCTAACTGACCTAAATGATGAGTAAGGTCAACAGCTTAGTAAGACTTAAAAGGACGATTAGACATTTATATAGGCACTAAGAATTTCCACAGTTACTTCTAATAAAGTTAAGCATTTATAAAGAATATTAATCCTTATATTGCAGGCATGACTCTGTCACTTGCTGCCAAGGGTTAAGAAGGAATACGATTACACTGAGCACCAGAGATATTGGACTAGATGGCCCAGTTTTTTATGCTAATTCCAGCACTGAAACAGACTACATTTCTGCTCTCAGTGAAGTTTGCTTCTTGTCTGGGAGCTGTACTTTGGTGAGGTGTAAGAGGGCTTATGAGCATCACTGATGTTGCAAGTTATACCAATGGCAATCAAATGGAAAAAGCACATGTAATGTATCCAAATGACTGTGTGGACTAAGCTAGAGGAATGTGAAAATAAAAATTTATGATTGAAAAATTATTTCTGAACTTGTTTAAAAAAAGGATAAGTTACAAAAGTAACATGGAGACCTTCTTAGCAAGGACACCAAAGTAGCAAACTATGTTGTCTTGATGAGGGCATTCAAACTGAGAGACAGTATAAGTGGCTTTCCAGAATAATAAACTGACAAAAGACACACTGTGGGTGAAATGAATTAACATAAGCTTTGAAATCCTTGGAATACATTAAGGCCATCTAGAAGCTGACAAAAAAGGAAAATGAAAATAATGTTGTAACACAAGAAGAGGGGTATTTATCACTGAAATGAAACAATAATACAATGCTTTCAACTCAGTAATAAAAGTAGTGAATACATGTTCCACAGTTAGCAGCAAATTCCACCAAACTGTCATTCTTACAGAAAAAAAAAAAAAAAGCAACTTCCATACAAAGTTGTACAAGGGAGAGTATAAAGCTCATTCTTTTGACCTCCAAGACCACTGATAACATTCCCTAGACCTGCATCTGCCTAACAGT
Organism: Psittacus erithacus; assembly: GCA_009867235.2. Lineage (NCBI taxonomy): Eukaryota > Metazoa > Chordata > Aves > Psittaciformes > Psittacidae > Psittacus > Psittacus erithacus. Next base: position 27,286 of record WYDI02031906.1, on the reverse strand, counting down.
AGGAAAACTTCAGCGCAAAGGCTGGGCAAAATTACTAAGAGAAAACAACCGGAAAAAAAGAGCTATGGTAAAAAAAAAGCTTGTTTCTTAAGTCAGAACAGTAACATTAGGTCTTCTCTCGCTAAGGAAACATACTCCTTCACAAAACATATCTATACAATCACATGGAATTCCTTAGATGGAATTAGACTGAAATGTATGTGCATGGAGAGAAAAGCTGATTAATCATTCAGCATGACAGAGCACGCATGCACAGATGTTATACTTGGATCTGAACAGAGTTTTCATCTAAATGGTAATTGTTCGGGGTCCCAGCTATTGTGGCACAGTCTGTGGCTCTACATGTTCACCACCCACAAGACGGGCTGAGAAGCCCTCTGATCCATTCTAAGAACAGCTGAGGCTGGGCTGCGGAGAAACCCTTGTGGCACTTTGAGGTGGCTTCCAAGTTCCAATTTGAAATATACAGAAAATATGTTATCCAGCATAGCAAAAAATAACTTGCATGAACAAAAAAATCAAGAATGGACACTGGCAATATCACCTCCAGATTCACTTTGGAGAGTAAGACAATATAAGTGAAGAGTTTGTCCATCAATCTACACATCTCAGCAGTGATGTATAAGAATACATAATGAAAAAAACCCCTTATAGCATTATTATGTTGTGCATGTGGCCTGGATTGAAGTTCTGCTGAGGTTTGTCAGTTTATCTCTTTGGAGAGAAGAAGCCTACTCTGTGTTCAGACCCCTGTACTGAAGTAGAGGAGATGTACAGCAAATCCATTGTGGCTATTTATAGAGAAGTTGGCAAAGTATCTGATAAATACTGTTAGCATTCTGCAGCAAATTCACTTTATGTTTGTTACAGCTGGCGCCTGAGGCTCTTCAACACGCACTGCTGACTGAATTCAAATGGCCAGTGACTTGTCAGTAGAGAGAGAAGACAAAACTGGACAACAAGCCAATGCTGTTTAGGTCAGCAATGGAAGAAAATGGATGACTCAGGAGACATATTCCATTACTCCCCCCCACTATTAGTGACAACTCCCTAAAAGTTGAAGGTGTCTTTCAGCAATAACTAAGACTAAGTCTTCTTGCCCTTTCATACTAATAGATAAAATTTCAACTAGTGGATCCCATAAAGCCATTTATAGCTCAAACAAGGCCAAGGAATCATGGTGTTAACCTCAAAAGGGCTGGTGCTCACAAGGCCTGAGGGTGCATTCCAGCTTGGCTTTAACAATTTGGACAGAAGACTGCACAGATTTGAACCTAAAATTTGAGCCATGCTGCAATGCAATATAAATACATCTTTTTAAGAGGTCAAATTGTCAAACTTCATGTGCATATTATTTATACCTGAACATATGCAAAAGATGGAAATCTATTCAAAGCAATCAAAACTGTCTGAAGACTTTTTAAGAGGAATTTGTAGAAACAGATGTAAAACTCAATTTTATCATCGATTCCAAGACCTACAACAATCTCTTACTTGTAAGCTTGCTTAGAAGCATAAATGAAAACATTGCAGGCATGTTGAAACCACATCAAAACTGTTTCATTAAAGAAAATCTAAAAAAAATAAAAATCTGTCATAGGCCTGATATTTTCTTTCTGCAAATAACTGCATGGACTAAATCTTGAATTGAAATAGTATTCCAAAGTTACAATAATGCTTAAAAACAAGTTGCATAGAAATTTTCAATGCAGTTCACTTATCTTGTCTCCAAATGCAGCATCAAAACATACTGGAAATCATGTGGTTTTGAAATGGCCTGCTTCCTAAAGATGCTTCTTCTTAAGCTCAAATAATTAGGGGTTGACTAATCTTCAGAAACATGAAATACTGCTCATCCTACATCCCACCACTTACCAAGGTTAAAATGCATAATATTATATATTTCTATTATTTTAGTTCTTTTCCTGAGAACAAAAGGCTTTCACCTTATAATAAGTAGTATCAAAAAAAATATGGGAAGATCTACAGTATAATACAAGATACACAAGAGGCTGTACTCGCTAAAAGTAGTAAAAGACAGATTCTACCCAGGGAAGCAGCAAAATAGACTACTTGTGGTGGGGTTCATCTCATCTCATTTTAGACTAATTTAGTATGGTTGTCTACATGTGAATCAGTCTTCTGGATTAATTTTACAGTCAGTGGATACAGGCAATTGGGGGAGGGGGATAGGAATGGAGTGGGACACCTAAAAAGAAAAAAAAAATAAAATAAAAAAGACCAACCCCCCCTACATTCCCAGAATCAAAACACAAAAAAAGATATCACACAACCAAACAACAAAACCCAACATCAGCCTTGTAAATTGACTCATAGTATACTCTGGAGACTGGGATTTTTTCATGAATCAATAAGAACTGCAGAATGTGGGAGTAGATCACTACCATTTAAAGTCAATTATAAGTTGTACCTTTAAATAGTATTAGCATGAAAGTAGAGAAGACTGATATAAATAATGCAGTCACTGCACTGCTCCACCTTCTGCTTAATTCAGAATTTATCCTCAGTCACTGTCTTGTTAGATTGGCTGCACTAAAACAAAACCTCCCAAACACTGACTTTTGAAAACTACATAATTTCTTCCACTACTATCACTGACTGTGAAATACTATCTCTATAATGCAGCCGGCTTATTATCAACTACATGATCAGTTGTGGGTAAAATGCAAAGTAACTTAAAACTAAATCCTTTTAATTCCTTTGCACAAAAGACACTTTCCCTTTTTGTTCAGCAATGATTTATGAACTATTGCAAGAAAAAAATCATTTTAGTAATTACAAATCCTCTATGGATTAAAATCTCTGGAAGCCTCTGTAATCCTTCCAAGAGCTAAACATGTTTTCATTGTGTTGCATTAGTATTCTGACTTTTAGCCATGAAAAGAAACCTTTAATCCCCTCATGCCCTAGGGATCCATCATTGTATACTCAGAATGGTCTCAACCTGTCTAAGCATTTTAAGGCATATTATCGAATAAAATAATCTGATCTTGAACCTTGACTTTTCTTCATTGGTATTTGCAATCAGCACTAGAAGGATAAATTCACCTATATCCTTTACAAAAAATATATAGGAATGCTGCTTGCAGATGTCCCTGACATAAAGATATTGAACTTCTGTTTAGGGTCCCCAGGGTCACAATGATGGTCCCCTCAAAATACACATTTCCCATTTTCTGTTCCACGTGGGGGGAAGCCTGTGCAGCTATTCGTTAAGATTAATTTTTCCACTGTATGACTAGAGGTAGAATCTGATAACAGAAACATGAGTTTGGTCAAATAACTGCAAGCATGTTTTAAAATTTATTATAGGTCATATGCTGGATCACAATACTTCACATCTAGAGATGGGAACAGCTTTACAATAACCCATATCTGATCTTATTCCTCCAAGGACCACTCCTTGGGATGACTAGGGATTTACTTTCCCAGAAGAAGTCTTAGAATTCAATCTTAACTTAAATTGACAGAAAACCCACTCAGATACTGGCCATGACAAGTAACCATGTAAATGAAGCCCATACTTAAGTTCTGATGGAGAAGCGTAACAGCAAAATCCAACAGTTGCTCAGGTAGGCAAAATACTCTTAACGAAAGCCTGCCCATGCATAGTGCAGTCACTAATTCCATGATTCCCTGGTTTTCCTAATGTTGTACCCTTGTGGAAAGAAGGTTTTTGTATACATCAAGCTTCTTCAGAGTATTGGACATTTTGGCTGAAGACATGGTCACATCATAAAACCCCTGGGAAAGGGTGTAAAGGAGAAAGATAATCTGTGTGCCACAATGTACGTTATATTAGATGAAGAATGAAAGCAGGGAAAATTTGGCTTCTAGGTTGAAATGCTGATTACAGTGCCACACCTAATAATAATCCTTGTTATTGCAAAACTATCAAAATAAGCAGCTTTCCTAGCATTTCTGAATCAAGTGTCACACTGTATGACACTAAGGGGAGGGACAAGGAGAATTCACTCTTCTGAAAATTTAAATCTTTTCCACAGTGTTTTAAGCATCTAAAGAAGATACAAACAAATGACATTTAACTACTTCTTATGAAGGAGAAATATTTGTTCTCAACTGCTAATATGTTGGCACCAGTAACACTGTGACTCACAAAGTCAGCGCAGCGCACCCTAGAATGTGTATTCAGGGGCATCATGTTCCATCATGGTTGAACACTATTTAAAAAATGTAGCAGTGAAATAACTTCAAAAAGACACATCTTAAGATTCTCAGTATCTGATACACATAGGTGATTTTTACTGACTCTTAGCTGAAGCTATACATATGTATCTGAGGACAGAATTTAACAGGCATAGCAGATCAAAAGAAGTAGTTTTGAGAAGCTTCCAGCAAAGCGGTACAAAAGGGAGAGTAAAATAAACAAAACATCATCAGCTGGACTTCTTTCTTTATGTAGAAGGGTGTAAATACAGAGCAATCCCTGAATCCAACAACTACCCCAGTAGAGAAGGAGGCTCAAGGACTGTAAAGAAAGCACACTGGGTAACAAGCGCCTAACAAATTATAGGAAATACAGCCATAAATCAAACACTGTTCAGAGGTATAAAGGAAAACAAGAAAGTTAATAAAACAGCTTCACATGCATATAAAGCAACTGCACTAGGAAGATGAAAAAAATAATAGAATATTTGATCCCTACAAACAAGTCATGGGCAGTCCCACAGAAGCTCTTACTCTTTTTACCTTACAGAATCCATCCCACAAATATCTTCAGTGAAACATGTGCGGCTATGAGAGACTGCAATGCCTCATTCCACCATCCACCACAATTTCTGCACTTATCTTCCCTGCAGGATAGGTTTATTCATTGGCTGCCCCAGCATAACTGTCTCTAAAAAAGATGTAACAGAACAGATGTTTGGAAATAAAAATATTTACTAAGAGGAAGACAGTAGAAAAAGAGTAGTTTAAAAACACAAATGTAAAAAGTATAAAAAAAGAGATCAAAAAAAGCAAGGGATAACTGACAGGAGGAGAATAATTCTGGAAGCAGCAGGAGTTATGGGCTTCATTTACGTCTTAGCCAGGCACTGTTCTGTTCAACTCTGGACAAAGGCAGAGCTTTGCTGCAGAGATGACTCTTCACTGGCACCTCAGATAGGTCCAGCAGTTGCCCCAGCCTTCTCTCTCGCCTCTTCAGCGCAGCCCAGCTGCAAGCCTCAATGCAAACACGCCCAGCTGGCTGCACACACACTCCCATGTTTGTCCCTTTTGCTTTTCCTAATGCTGTTCCTAGCTTAAATGAGTCTACAGTCCTTCCTAATCAAATGCTTGATTGTCCATTCTCCTGGGAGAATTAAGGACTTTTGGCAACTGGGTGACTTTATTTTACCATGGTTTTTTTGCAAATGGAGTAACTTGAAGGCCTAAATGAATGAACTTCAGATGTGTCAGATAGTTTAAGTATGCACCCAAGGTTAAAGGCTACATTTGAGTAAAAGTCCAGATTAATTCCACCAGGAGGTAACAGTTCACAGTTGGAATTCCTACTCTCGTTTTTAAAAAGGCAATAATCATGGCCGTAAGTTTTGCTTTTATTCCAGTCAGGCAGACACTTTACTACACACTTAAAAAAAACCCCACTAACAGCCATTTATATTTTGCCTTGTCAGTAATCAATCCTATTTAACCTAAAGTAGGTTTTAGAAAATGGCATCATTTTACTGTGACACAAAGGTCAGCCATCTGAATAGAATCGATTAACAATATGATGAAATACAAAAGGCTGCAAATGTTCTTCAATCATCACTAATAACTGTGCAGCAAGACATAAAACAGACCTGCCAACAGCAACACATTGGCAGTAATGAGAGCTTAATGAAAATGCAAACTCTACACTAGGTATTACAAAGAATTTGGAATTTCAAAGTATGCAAAGTATGACAAATATAACATGTAAAAAGCATGTTCAATATCTACTTCAACAGTCTACTGTGATGATGCGTAACTTTTGTTATAAAGTAGAAGTAATAACTTATATGATAGTTATACCACACTGGGAATCTGCAGCATTATAAACTGCAAGGACCCTAAACCTAAATAACTACGTGTTAAAGTTACTCAATTAACCTATTTTCCATTTACAATTACCTTTCATCTCAGAAGCTTAGGGATGCAACATGTGGTCTTGGAAGTTTATTCCTGAGGAAAATTGTTGTTAGGCTGTTGCCTCCCCCTGTAGTTTTTATGCTGAATTTTTTCTACAAGGATTTTACAGCTCCCTAGTAACTGTACTACGCTGTTCTCCACAGGCACATTGCTCCTTCTCCATCTTTTGCCTCTTCTCCTAGTCTACTCTCCCTTTTCTCTCTAACATCTCGTGCTTTTGTCTCTCAAACAGGTTTTCATGGAGAAGACTAAGCACCAAGTCACAAGCAAAGGAATCACAGTGCTGTAGGATTAGGGGTAAGGCAGACAATACCTAAGAGTAAGCCAGTAAGCACCACAATTCAGCAATGTGTCAGGTCCAAAAGGGGAGGCCAGGGTGGACCACAGCATGCAAACAGAGCTGCCAAGAGAAACAGAACAGAACTTCACTGCTGGGAAATGATACACAATTTTTTTTGGGGGGAGGAGGGACCTTATTCAATGAATGGAATTGAGTTTTCAAAAAAAACAAAACCAAAGCAGCAAACAAATAAACCCCAAAAAACCAAACAAACAGAAACCAACAGATGTGTCATCCCACCTTCAATTTTAAAGCAGTCACAGACAACAGCAGCACACTGTAAGATATAACTGACTCATACTTCAAGTTTTGTGCAGTAGAATAGCAAGCCTCATGTTTCCAGTCCGACAGATGAATGTATTTTCTATGAAAATCTCACAGGTTTACAAAAAATATAGGTCCACTCATTATGTGTTCACAGTTTTTCTCTTTTCTTATGTTTCCTCTAGGTACTAAAGTTCTTATGAGGTTATGCAGTAGCATCAATTTTTATTGTGCCTGCCCAGCACTATGCTTCCGTGTAGCAGGAATAAACTTCTCTGCCCTTCTGCAGGGGTCAGCTTTCTAATGCGATCAGATATACAGCACCTTCTGCCAGATTTGATTTGACTCTGTTTTCCTCCTAAAATATGCTTTCTGGTTGCCAGGAAGGCCAACCCGCAGTTACAGGTACTGCATTAAAAATCGGATTCTTTACACTTTGTTCTTTATAATGGCTGAGAAGGTTCCTTGTTCCATTAACCTTGAATTCAGAATGATACAGACAGTGACTGTAACGCTAGCTGGTCCACTCCTTTGACATGACAATGAGTATGGAAGCCTTTTGCCCAGCATGTTGCAAGTCCATCTAAGAGTTCCCAATTCTCTCAAGACAGAGAGATTGATTTTAAAAATACCCAAGAACTTTTATTTCAGAATCAAACCACTTTATTAGACTGAATCTAAACAAAGGAGGAAACAGAGCAATGCCAGCACATTGTTCAGCCCTGCATACTTGCCAGCACATTGCCAGCCATGTTCACTTGAGAAGCACAAAATAATCATCAGTTATGCATTCCAAAAATGACACTGTAGTCATTTTGTTTTCACCTTTTTTGAATATGTACAATAAGTTAATGCAAGTATACAGATACAAATACAAGAATTTCTCTTTGCACAAAAAGGCACCTAGGAAGCTTGCCTCAGAATTCATACTGCCACATCAAAATGAGGTAGGAACTTGATAACTTGCCGTAGATCAATAGTTCCCAAATTTTTTGAGAGAATGCTGTGAACTGTTTCCCATGATCACTTTTAAGGAATCACTTGCTATCATCATCAAGTTTTTAATGAAAATAACAAAAAAATGGTTTGCCCTGTGAACCAGTTTTGAATTTCTTCTACAGTCCCAAGGACTGCCAGATTGACCTTAACAGTTAGAATAATATAGCAGAGGTGTTCAATATGGGATGTCAAAACTTAGGCAATCAAGTAATCAACCTGATTTTTCAGAAGGCTATGTATGGACAGCTCATTTTGAAGTTACTTAAGTTACTTTTGAAAAATGTGGCAATTTCAGATTGGATCAAAGAAAAAAAATGCCAGTTTACACCCATGGAAATAGAACAGCTTTTTATTTAGGTATCTGTTACTGAATGTTGTTATCTTATGGTTTTATTGGGGTTCTTTTTGGGGGGGGAAGAGGGAGACACAAAAAAAAACCAAAAAACCCCACCACAAACCAAAAACAGAGACCTGTTTGAAGCTCTATTAAATTTATTTTCCAGGAAAGGTATTTCTTCCACAGGCATTTTAAAGAGCAAGCTGTCATTTCCAGGTGTGTCACCTACGAAATTAGTACTCTTCAAGTGTGGACATTTTATTTTAAATTACTTAAAAGGGCAGTTTGCCTTGTCTTTACAGATGGAGTATATATTTTGCAGTTTGCTTGTATCAATTAAAGTGACCTTCACATTGAGTCATGGTCTTGGCATACCTCTCCCCCAAACAGTGATCACATTGCAGCACAGACATTCCAGCTCCCTTCTTATACATTTACTTCTTCAAGTCCTACTGCAGTAGCCTAATATCAAACAAGGACCACAGCTGCCTTTTACCCACATAAAAACTGTAAGATTATAAAACTGCATATAACCTGTAAACATCATGGTATGCATATGATATCATCTTAGCAATAAATTACAGAGATTTTGAAACAGGCTTGGTAAATTGCCTGCACAAAACCACTTCCATCTAATTTCATCTGCCTTTAAATGGATTTTCAAATGTTCAATACTGTCCAAATATATTGACGGATTTTGTTAAAAGGATGAGGGTTGCGGTGTGGTATAGTCCAAGAAAATAACTAACATTGAATTAAACAAAAGGTACAAGACAACAAACATAAAACATGCATGACACTTACTAGAAGTCTCTCTATTGAATGCCTTCACAACTTTCTCTGACAGTGGATCATCTTTTCCCTGACATTGCAGTATTGAAAGATCAAAACCGTGACAACATAACCTACTCATAACACATAAACTAGCACCTTACTTTCAGAATCCTGACAGGACAGATTATGACATAGAACTGTTCAAAACTATACAATCTACAAATAAAATACTACCTATTATATTCCTTCATGTGTTAAGGTATGACAAGAGGAATAATTAAAAAAAAACAATTAAAAAAAAAAAAAAGCTGTTTGAGACGAAGTATTTAAAAGGTTTGGGTATCACAGCAAGACAACTTAGTTTCATTAATCTGGAGACCATATACATTTGGAAGCAAGGTTCCTCTGACAGTTGCTACAATTGTCCGTGCTACAGCCAGTGTGAATTAGGTCAAGCATCACAAGCCACAGTGTATTTGTGAGACAGCAGCATGGTTGCAAGAGACAGCTTTTTCCAAAGCCTAAACCTCTAGTCTAAAACCACAGCAGTTCCCAAAGATGCAGCCCTCCATCAGTGTCTGCTTGGCTGGCCAGAAAACTGATTCACCTACCAGTTTTACATTAGACCCAGCAGGGTTTATCCAGTTGGCTCTAATCATTCAGCTGCTCCCTGATGCCAGTGAGATAAGGCTCCAAAGGCTACTTGCCGAGGATCTTGCAGAGGACAAAGCATGAAGGCAGACTGGGGTGGTGGGAAGAGATGAAAACATTCATCATGCCTCAGCTTCTTATCTAGCACAGATCTTTTGTGAGGAAAGAGGACAGGTAAGCTACTGGAAATTATCTTCCTTAGTTAATTTCTGTTCTGAAACACCCTGCTAAGCTTCTTTTAAAGAGTTACTCTGTTTCACAGAAGTCAGAGGATTAGAGAGAAAGGAAAAAGACACTGACACAAATAATACAGGAATCGACTTGAAATGCAGAAGTGCAACATTCAGGACACAAAGTTAGCTGAGTGATTTTAATGAGGGAGGTGAGTTTGGTGGAGAAAGACTCCTTTAAAGAGAATAGGCTCTGCTTGAGGAATGTCTAGACCAAGCCTGTACCCCTGTCCCTGTTTGGACATACCATGAAACACTGGCACTCTGAAACATGATGGAACTTTCAAGTGGCCCAGTGGAAAAGAGATTTGCTGTTTTGGTTTACTGAACAGCTTCTAACAGGCTAGCCAGATCATTATCCCCTTAAGCGAAGCCAGTCAAATTAATATGGGAAACAACATATTCCTCAGACAAAGCACTTAGTGCATAGTATTTTGCTACTTGAAATATATGTATGCTTAATTAAGATTTTAATTAATATACATGGGCCAACCTTCAGGAAATGCTGAATACTTTTATCCAGCATTGCAATTAAAATTCCGTCTGTGTGGCTGGTTAGATGACATGCCATCCACTTCTGCTCCTTGCTGACTGACAGAAGTAGTTTCAGAAGAAACTTGTCAAGCAGACAAACATGTTTAAAAAATGGTAGCACCCTCTTTGGCTGGTGCCCTGCCCTTTCAGCCCATCCACTAGATGTTCAGAGTTTATTGCTTGGAGGTTTTCCTTCAGCTTAGATGCTAACACAAAAGTAAGCAGGTATTTGTTGGCAGTTTCCATAGTGATAGTAGGCAAGGAACTACTTGCGAGTGACAGCACAGTCCTTGACATAATGTTGCCTCTTTAGCTTGCTAACAAATGTCTGATTAAACATTCATGTTCCCACAGATATTCAATCCATATGGATAACTGATTTCATAAACACTTAACCCAAATCCTGGTTCATTATGTGGGTGAGGCAAGAGTGAGGTGGTGGGAAAAGAACCTGTCACAGCGCAGCTCTGCTGCAATGAGGCATGATTCTTATTTGGAAACCAAATGAACAGCAGGAATCAAGCTCTTGTAGCTGCACACACTACTTGAGTAATATATGCATGCATAAGCACACAAAAGAGTGTTGACATGCATAAGCACACAAAAGAGTGTTGAAATCACCATGTATCAAAAGGCCAAATGATTTTGGAAAGGGTCATAACAATTTCTTTGAATTTAGATAGACTCTCCGTCCCCTCAGTGATCTCCTGCTCCGCAAAAGAGAAAACCATTCTCTGCTGGAAGCTGCAACACAGAGTGCAGAGCAGGTGCCACTTTTCCACTTCAAACATCTCAGACAAAGGGATCCTTCCTCCTCTTTACTTTCATACAAACACTTCCACTGCCTTTTTGCCCCTCCAGGAATGACATAACTTTCTCCTGCCTAAATCACTGTGCACTGCTGAGAGAGAAACAAAAGCTTTCACCATGGAAATGGAATGATGAATATGGGCTGCTGCCCACCCTCTGCCTCCCAGAATGGAAAAAGTTTGCCAGGGATGTGCTTCTGAGGAACACACAGCTGCAAATGAAAGCTGGGACACAGTAAGAATGTACTGCACTGTGGAAAAGGGCCAGGGGCAGCTGCATACAGAGGACACAAAACAAGTTCTGAGATACTAACTTTGGTGCCTCATGACTTTGGGGATTTTTTCATTGTTGTTGTTGTTACTGGGGATTATGTTGCTTGGCTTTACTTTTAGAATCTTGTGTTATTGATGTATGTAGTGGCTTATGTCCAGTCAGCCAGTAACTCTGAACCACACAGTCTCTCACTCCCCCCCTTCCTCTCCCCCGCTCCCGGTGGGATGGGGAGGAGAATCGAAAGAATGCCACTCCCATGGGTTGAGATAAGAACAGTTCAGTAACTAAGGTATAACGCAAACCACTGCTGCTACCACCAATACTAATAATGATAAGGGAAATAACAAGGGAAGCGAATACAACCGCTCACCACCCGCCAACTGGTACCCAGCCCGACTGAGCAGTGATCTAGTCCTTCCGAGTGACTGCCCTCAGTTTACATCCTGGGCATGATGTGCTGTGTTATGGAATACCTCTTTGGTTAGTTTGGATCAGGTGTCCTGCCTCTGCTTCCTCCTGGCTTCTCCTCCTCCCTGGCAGAGCATGAGGCTCAGAATGTCCTTGGTCAGACTAAACATTACTGAGCAGCAACTAAAAACATCGGTGTTATCAGCACTGTTCCCAAGCTGAAAACCAAAACCACAGCACTGCACCAGCTACTAAGAAGGAGAAAAATGACTGCTACTGCTGAACCCAGAACAATGTATTACCCTTTGCTAGAAGGGACTGCACAGGCTCCCTAGAAAGACAGCCTGATGACTGAATTGAGACCTTTGTTAAGTCACTGAACATGCTCTATTGGTGTACAAAAAATGTTCTCTGCCCTCTTCCACAGTAACAATAAAACATACTTGTTACCACCTTATTTCCAACCCTAAAAGAGAATTTTAAGCCACAAACAAGAATAGTAGGACCTCTTCAAGGACAAATGTACATATCAAGGAATAGCTCACAGAGCTGGGAGACCCATATTAAAATTGATCTCATTTTCTTTATCTTTTAGTCTCATCTTTGTCTTGTTTTAAACATTCCTTCTGTCATTCCCTGCTAGAGGTCATGATAGTAAGCATCACCTAGTGACACTGTGATGATATATAGGGCTGCTAAATCACAAGTGTGGAACATCTCTCACTAATACTTTGTTAGTGTTAGGCTGTGTATCTTATTAGCAGAGTATCATCATTCTGGTCATGAATTGGTGTGAAACATCAGCTGAAAGGCATTTGGTGAACAGCTCTCAACCTCAGCAACAGGAGAAACAAATTCTGCAAACATGGCTGACATAAATATTCATACAACAATTAGTGTTACAAATTAGCAGGGTGCTTTGTTTGCTGTTTTAAAATCAACGTTTATTGAAGTCAGCTTCCATGATTGTTAGTGGTCATTCATAGCCCCTGTGAAGCCTTAGAACAGCTTTCATATCATGCTGTCAATACACGATAGTTGCCCACTTTCACTTGGGCCTATGCCAGACTAGACCCAGCACAGAGGTAGACTAAGTCATCCTATCACTTCTAGTCTAACAACATGTTACAGCAATTCATGCATACAAGTTACGTTAGCCATAGAAGGACTCACAGCTGCCAAAACATATTGAGAAATCTGTGTGACAGCCCTTCACCTAGATAACTGTAGGGTAGAACTTTAAAAGGCATGTTTTCTTCCCCTTCATATCGGATTCTTTTGTTCTGGATGGAGGCTGGCTTTAAAATGTGTTATCATGCAAATGCCTGGTGTTATCTGTTACAAACCTAAACTTCTTCTCTCCAGCTTGTCTTTATAAATAGACAAACAGAAGGATTTTTTCTGCTTATATATGTAATCACATAACTCTGTCACTTATTTTCAAAAAGGTTATAATTGAATTCATTTGATAGTTTGTTCAAGAACACCAAATACTTTACAATCCCTCATCAATTAAAACTCCCATATTTTAAAATAAAAATGTGAAGCCAGATATTGAATGCCTTAGAGGCATTGCTCAAACCATGATCAGGTTTTAGCCACCAGGAGCTACACAGTCACAAAATTAATAAAAAAAACATCTTTAGCAGCTTTTAGCCTTCTGGAGATAGTATTACATGTACAGATATTTTAAAAGCTGAATTTCAGCCACTTCAGTAACTCTAATAGTACACTAATTAACTCAGATAAAATTATGCTTACATTTCAGTTCTACACATATTAAAAAAAAAGTGTACTTTTTCTGTTGTGTGTTTCTGTCTCAACATTACCTTAAAGATATGAAGATATTGCAGAAAGTTGTTGACTCTGTGCTCAGCTCTATATACATGTTCTACCTACAATTGTCACTGCCAGTTACATATCCTGGTTTCCACAAGTGCCATTTCTTACTGATGTTTTGGAAGATTTTTGTACCTGTGAGATTCCTGTAATGGCAGCTGACCCTTTGTTCCCCAGGAACATTTTTTCCCTGAAGGTCAGTGACTCCATTTGAAGAATTTCTAATGAAAAGACATTTGAAGAATCAACAATTCTGGGTGCTCTGGACATGCAACTCTCCAGACTTCTCGCTGACAGCCAGTATTAAAATCCTAAGCTGACTCTGTTGTGTCAGGCAATTGAGAGGCAAGGCAGGCCCAACAACCAGTGCGAGGAGAAAACAGCAGTTCTTGAAAACATTAAAAATTGCAGAAAACTCTCAAGAGATTCTGGCTATCAATCAAAAAAAAAAAAACCAAAGCGTTTTCAGACAGGTCTCAGGCCCGCTAACACAAACATGAGAAATTCCAGCAATCTGCTAACCCAACATCTGTCAACAAACATGAGGGACAGAACCAGGAAGTGGAAATACGGGTGAATTTCACAAGACACAGTAATTTGGCAAGTGCAACATGACTTAAATTGTGATGAATATCTACATCTGCTTCTGCCTTCTTCCTTTCTTGCATTTAGTCACCAATCACAGTATGAATGTTTATGCTTGTCTTTCTCTTGAACTACCTTGCAAACGAATGGTCAGAATCACAGCAACGAAATACTTGTCTACTTTCTTCTGCACAAGACACACCATCCTTGTAATCCTTGCTCACAGAACTAACTAGGCATTTCTGCCTAGATATATGTTAAAACTTCACTTCTTATAAACAAGTTAAGTTTTTTTCAAGCACTGAGATTAGACGAGTTGAGAGCAAGATACAAAAAAAGACATAAAACTGGCCAGACCAACAGACACACAAATATCCCAAGGGCACAATGATGATAAATGCCAGCTCTGACAGGTGACAGTATTTATATTTTGCTACTGTGCAAGCAAACTGAGAAACTCAACAAAGTCCTTTCAGCAGGACTGCAGTGCAAGACATTCTGATTTCAAATAAATCAATGTGTGAAGAAAAAAAAGACAGCAAGCAACATGGGAAGTTCATGAATACACAATTCAACAGTACTTTTAAGCCAATCTAATGGCTAACTGCTGATGAAGAAACATCCCTGCTACTGCCCCCTTTCCAGCAGCTCCGAATGTATCCTCCTGCATATGCATCAGAGCAGCACTTCCATATTTTCCCAGAGACCAGCTTCTGTAAGGCAATTCAACAGAAATGTAACTATGCCAAAAATTACCTTGGTCAGCTTTCTGAAAAGTCAGGCAAGTGCCAGTGCAAGCTAAAGTATTGAGAAACATGTCTAGGATGAAATCTGGACAGCCTGCTCAATGGCAACTGTAGTGGTTCCTCAAGGTATACCCAAAGGAGGTAACACATCCGAGACTATCTTACACTGTAAGATGTGTTCCTTCACAACTAGAGTTATCTTTGCTAGTGCTTTTATTTTCCTTGTTTTAAAAGAAACAGCTTATTCCTACCAGTTCAGTACAATTCCAACAGGGACACCCCAATAATCCCACATATGACCAGAAACTTCATACTATTTTCACACACAGTAAGGAGAAAACAAGTCTGAAAGTCAAAAGCTGATTGTTCAGTTCCACTGGATGTATGGCAATCCTCATAAAAAAGGTTCAAAATCATCAGGATCTGCTTTGTCTTAACACTGAAAAAAAGGCCACCATGTCAACTCCTCTCTAGCACACCCAGCTCACAGTGAACCCATACAGTGATATCCCTGTGATCTGAAGATAAACAAAAATGCAACTTGGATATACCCCCACATCCTAGATTTCGCATACAGCTTTGACTGCAAAATATCTCAGGGACCACCTACTAGGCTCTCTTTTTGAAAGTCAAATGTAGGTCATCTAGTTAATCCACTTTCACTGTGCCCCCAGCCCGGAAGCAACTCCATGGTCTGGCATTTGGTGTCTGTTGCTAAGAGATTTCCCTTGGCCAGCCTTCTGCCTCATCCTTTTGTTCTCTAGGTCTGCTAATCTCAGTAAGTGTTGCCATCATTTTCCCCCAGCTGCTGCTGCTGCAAACCCAGAGGACCAAATATCCTCTTTGAGTTCATTCCTGAATTCTTTCACAATTTACATCCGCATGTGGAATGACTTTCTTTACCAGTAGTCAAGAGGTAAGATGGGAATTTTCAACAGTACAGCTTTTGTGAAAGGAATTAATCAGCAGAGACCGATAACTTCAGCAAGCAGAGAGCCAGCATCCAGACAAGAAGAGGAGAGAACATTTTACAAACAGAATGCAAACTAATTCAGAAACAGATGAGCATGTGTGTGAGTGCACATGCTGAATAAAATGGGGAGAGACATTAACAGCTTCTCCCAAAGCCACCAAAAAGAACCGTATCAATTCATATACCCTAAAATATACTTCTAACATAAAAATACAAAGGTTCAGACCTTCAAGCAAGTAGTGGACTGAAAGCATCTGAAATGCTGTAGCTGTTCTGTTTACTTGGACAAATCTTTACATCTCCTCTATCAGTCATTGTAGGAGACATTTATGAAGAAATTAACCAATAAAACAAACTTATGCTAGTAATTTATTTTTGTATTTACAAGCAACATAAAGTTTGTAAGGTGGCATCTGAATGAATAGCATAGGATTAGGCAGAGAGATTAAAACAGAAAAATTGAGAGTGAAGGAAGTAGTTTTGAGAATTTATGAGACAAGTAATTCTTTCCATCTTATTCAGACTAACTTCAACTATTATTACCTTCTTAGTAAACAAACTTCTGTTGATGCTATACCATAGTGACTGACAGTACAAATACCTTCTGTTACAACACAAAGCTCATACTGCTGCCTCTAACAATGTCATCGATACATATTACTAATGATGGAGGCTGCAGAAGCAGCAGCAGTTCATGCTTTCGTCCTTCCCTTCCCAAACAGGGGACTCTAGCATTACAACTCAATCTTCCTTTCCACTTTGCACCTCAAACTTATGCTCCGGCTTCCATGTCTTCTCCTGTTCTCTTAAGATACGGCTCTGCCTCCTCAGCATGAGATCCCAACCAGAGCTCTTCAGACCTTTCTGTCTCCTCACTTGCTGCTCCTCCACCTCTACATCAAGAGCTGAACTCATAACTGGTAATGCTCACAATGGAAGCCATTGGTTGATAGAAGTTTGGAAAAATCACTCTCACAACAAGGCGTTTATAGTAGGAACAGAGGTATTTTTGGAAATCGAGACTTAATTATGTTTACTCAGCAACTGGCACTAATGCCTACAGGATGCAGCATGAGCCTTCATACAGCTCCAAGTACAATTCACCTCCACTGCTGAAGAGGACTTTTGAACACATATATAACATAAATTCATCATTACTATTACTAATGTATTTAAATGGCCTTTTATACCCTAAAAATTGGCTCAGTAAAAATAAATTAAACATTATTTTTTTTTCTTACAATTAGATTCTCATCTCATTGCTAATCATAGTCATTCTAGTGAATAGGGTTATTTGAATACTCTTAGTTCCATCCTTGTATTGAGAGACAGGACAAAAAATAATTCTGTTAGAACTGGGGAAGCCATACAAAATGTATAATTAAGCATTTCACAACTGCTCACTATAAATAGAAATAAAAGCAAAATGATGGGTGTTTACTTGAAACTGTTTTCAAAACACAACAGTATTTTAATTAAAACCAAAAACCATCTGTGTGAAAACAGAGTTGAAGGAAACAGTATAACATATTAGGACTACAAGAAATAGACGTAAATACATATATTTGCAGTGACTTTTTGACCATAACATTACAGAAAGTTCTACAATCTCATTAATATATAGCTGCAAGAACTACTCTATTATTCCCAAGTAATTTTCTCTTCCGCAAAAACTTTCTATTGGGTCATTGCATGAGAATTCAATTCTCTGGCTTTGTAGAAGTAAGTTCTCATTATGTGTCTCACACTCACCGAGTATGCCATACAGGAAGATCTGTACATGAGACGTAATAAACACATTAGTCCTCACACAGAGGTGCAAACAAACAGCAGCTGCACACTAAATCCACAGACACACCACTCTCCTACTGCTTTCTTCATTGCAAATATTGTGTGCAAACAGCAGTGCTGAATTTGTGCCATTAAAATCATTTTAGTGCCTCTGGATTGCCATGTCATGTCTGACTGAGCAAAAGCAAATTTAGATGGCAAAGATAAAGCCAAACCATGAAAAATATTGGAAGTATAACTTACTTTGTGTTTAAATCAACAAATTAAAGTTTGATCTGGTGGGGAAAAAATCCAGTCTATGAATCACTGTAGAAGTAAAAATTTTCACAGTGAATGCTGGCTGATGTAAATTAATGCAGTGCCACTATCTTCAACATTTGTATAGCATCTTAGGCATAAGCTGATACATTTTAAACAAAAAATGCACATTCCTGACTATTCACCAACAGCACACAAGAAAAAAGAACCAAACATGAAATGTACCACAAGTTTGAAATGCTGATTCCAGCTAGGAGCATGACTACTTGATGCTTAGCACTGTGCACAGCTTTGACAGCAGAACTGGCTGCTCACTCATTTATGTTGAAAGTCACCCTCACCAGCATAGTGTATGTTACACTGGTCTTGACAAAAATCTCAAATGCCTAGGGAGGAAACATACTCTCCAACTACATTAGTAAAAAGGGGTAAAATAGGTGCTACATCACAAGTCAAGCTGATAAACTTGTCCAACTTTATTTAGGTACAAAGTCAATATTTTTCAATCAATCCCCCACCAAAAGTTACATCTACTTCCCTCAGGGTGGTCTGTTCCAAGACAAGCAATGTCACTTAAGCTAGCTTAATAGAGGAAAGGCATTTCAAATAAGGTCCTGCAGAGTTGCATACTGGCCCTACTTCCATTCTAACTTTTGCCAACGGCTTAGATACTAGAAGACAGAATATACTCATAAAATCTATGGATGGCTGCAAGCTAGGACAGACTGTAAACACTTTGGAGTAAAAGAACAGAATTCAAAATCATAGATCAGGGAAGTGTTCTGAAATCACAGAGATTAAATTCAATTTAAAACAGCCAAACCAAACTAAAACCCCAAACCTCTCAAGGGAATAATATAATGGGGGGGCAGGAGCAGATGGACATTTAGAACAATGCCCAAATATGCTAAGGACTAGACTGTAGATCTCAAAATAAGATACAGTCATTATACCACTAACAAAAGAAATGAAAAGGAACAACATGGAGTGATAAAAACAATTCTCAGGCTATTCACTTGCTTTACTAGGGCTTCAAGAAGCCATTTTAGAGCATCAGACTGCCATATTATAAATCAACTGGAGAATGTCCAAAGGGACCATCTAGAAATACAAGGTGATTAGAAAGCATGATTAATGACAACAAATTAGGATTTTAAAAGAAGATTACTACAACCCTCTTAAAATACTTGGATTACAAGGATGTTGTAATCAATAATCCTCTGTAATAACTATGCTAAGGACAGAGGAAAAGTCTCAATGTGTTTATATATGAGCATGGAAAATCTTGTTAATCTTCCCAAGTGGTGAATCTCTCAATCCAGAAAGGTGGAGGGACTTCCTTTGCTGTCAGATTTTTTAATAGAGATACATAAATATCTTTGTACAAAAAATCTAGGATATTGCTTCTTAATCACCAATTTACAGACTTCTGGCATCTACACATATTTTTAAGATGTCTGTAAGTCATAATTCAGACAGTCAAGCCTGTAAGCAATGAATTCACTTCAATGGGACACATTTCTGTAACAAGAAAATGTCTGGTAGTTGGAAACAGCAGAACACCTGGAAACCCATGGGGCAGCTCATTTCCTAGGGTTGCTTTTCCAGTTCTTATAAAAAAAAAAAAAAAGAAGGAGCATATCTAAATTCAGAGAAAGAATCTCAGAGGGTTCTGGGCTTGTGAACACTCCTGAGTCAGATGATACCCAGGAGATATAGCCGTTTTACAGCTATTCTACAACTATTATGCAACTATGCATCAGGATCAGGCAAGCCAAGACCTTTGTATAATTTTAGTGGAAGAGGGGATTAAAGCCCTCTTTTTCTCAAAGCCCCATGTATCTTCTCTCAACAACACAAAGCTTAGAACATGTTTCTCCTCAAACTATTTCTAAATGGCTTAATGGAGAAACTCACCACTTTTATTACTCAAATACTCTCTACTTTTATCCTAACCCTTTAATATCTTTAGAAAACAGAGAGTCTCAGAAAGTGAAATCTTATTTGTCTTCTGTGCCAGTACAGATAGAGGAACTTTAATATACTACTTTCTACAGGGAAATGGCAGAGACAGACAGATGGCCCATTATGATGGAATTGAAAACAAAAGCTCAGCTTTTCCACCTGAGGAATTTTCAGCATCTGAAAGATAAAAAACCCTTAAGCTGCAAGACTTTTGAAAACTGAATGCAAACTAGGAGTTTTTTATAATACTAATCTTCAGTTAGCGGGAACATGACATTCATGAAGGTATACTCCATGCATAAAATGGAAAAACAGGGGTCAAGCTGAGGAAAGATCTTGTCTGACTGAAAAGTGGGTAAGCAGATACATATATATCAAATGGGAGAGATGACAGCAGGTTCATTAGATCTCTCAAACGTAATACTGTTTTTAATCTATACCCACAAAGGATTTCTTCTCAACACTGTAACACATGTTATGTCTTATAGCAACAAACGTTCTTCAAGTGTTAGCTGTTTCTTACCCCACTGCTTATCCTCTATATCGTACCTTCTCTCTCCTAAACATCCAAAGTGCCAGATTTTCTTGTTTCAAATGTTTCTTCTAAACCTGTAGGTTTTTTGGAAGGCCTAGAGATTCAGAGGGGATAGAATGAGAAAAATGCCTCAATTACACTGTATAAACAGGAAATCACTACTATTCTTATGATAAATGGGAGAGAACCAGTCAACACTGTCAGCATCAAAGAACACCTTACTGGCAATGCCTAGTTTACATGCTCCCTCTTTGTCACTCCTCACTGCCTGGAAGCATAACCATCTTTTCTCCTGATTGATCTGATGTCACTAATTCAAAGGGTATTTGCACTTCTGCAAAGGGAGTATAAATTTAATTTAAAAGCTAAAGAGTAGATGTTTAACTTGACACTTTGTGCCTGTGTAAGTAACAACTTGAAAGGAATAAAGAAATGGAAAATGCAATCATTTCTCTTTCAGCATCTGAACTTCCCATGTTATCCAAAAGCCAAGGAAGAAAATCTACCAGTGGTTTTAAAAGAACATAAGGTTTGACACCCTGTAATACACAGCATCTTTTCCCTCTTCCAACAGCACAGGCTCTTTCCTGTTGGAGGATGCTTCACAATTTCTTTTTTTCCTAATAGGAAGGCAGAGAGTGGCATTTGCAGTCTAACAGATGCTTACGGAGCATTCCCAATGCCAACAGATTCTTTCAGAGAGAAGCTTCATGAGGCCACTCGCTTATGTTTGCTGAGGAACCCGCAAGCAGATGAAAGCTGCCACCAGCTCCAGCTGCTTTTTGACTACACACAGAAATTGCTGCCCTCCTACCCAGTGTCAGCAGAAGGAAGTGCGTACCAACAGGACAAGCATTTTGCTCATAAGGTGAATGTGCTCTATCTGCAACTGCAGCTTCCTCAATAAACTAAGCCATACAGCCATGTTTCAGTCCCTGTGTTGAAAGTATTATCACTCCTATGCTGGCTGGGGGATATTCACCAGAAGGCAGCTATTTGCAATGTATGGTACTACAGATCCCCTCCTCAGTGACCGATGTGAGAGCATTCACTGGCTAAGGAAGGATGAGGGAGCAGGCCTTGAAGTGCCACAGCTTATGCATAGATTCTTCTACATATACATCCATGATGGTCATGAACATAGCCTGTACTGGTTGTTCTTTAGGTCCCCTGGATCTGAAAATACAATCTTGAGAAACTGGTGCTCAGCACTGGCACCTCTCATATGATTTCTTGGCTTTACCTTTACCATTAGTCTGCCTGGAAGATGACAACTACTTCTATGATTTCTTTTTTTTAGTATGCTTTAGATACCTTAACTGCCGGTGGCAACTTTAACAGTTTTTTTGGTTGGTTTTATGTGTGATACAGCTCCATCTACAGTGAAATGCAGCATAAACTCAACTAAAAAAAAAATCACAGGTTAGGATGATACATTTGAGCAGAAGGCTGCTCTCACAAAAGAGAGCATATTTATCAGTTGGTGGAATACTGTCACATAAAATACAAGTAAGCATCTGTATCTAACTTTCGACTATTTATTAAATACATTGAAGTACACAGATAAAGCTTCTATTTTATGAGAGGGATTTGTGTTTTGCTAACAAAACCACTATTTCAGACCTGCAGTGAAACAAACAAAACCCAAAACCACTTCAGCAATAATATATTATGTCCTGAAATTTGTTCAGCATACCAATAATGGAAAGTGTCTTTTGTTGGTAGCTTAACTGGGCTAAAAATTTGCTTTCAAAGGAATAAATCATACAGGTAATAAATTGGCAATGCAGGAAAAAAAAAATTACAGAAGAAAAATTATAGAGGGTGTAGTCTAGCAGGATTACAAGAAAAATATTATCCTTCTTCAAAATGTCATCATTTTCCTTTTCATTTTAATGAGATAATAATAAACACATGAAACATGAACTTAAATAAATGGAGAATGGGGACCAACAATTAAATATCAAATCAGATTTTGCTAAAAGATCCTATTATCTTGAACAGCTTTTTTATTAGTTATTAATGTTGAGTATCTGGAGAATAGCTTTCAACAATAATACTGACTAATGCTGAATACAATGATATCAAGTGACAAGATTGTAATAAAGAACAGTTGTAAAAACATACAATCTGATTCTCTGCAGTCTAAAATGACTATAAAAGGTTAAATCCGGTACAAAATCATTACATAATTCTGTAGCAAAATAATCAATGTAAATACCCAGCCAGTAAGAACACAGACCTATAACATAACTTGATACTTAAACAAACCAAATCACAGTGATTAAGAGAACTGAAGCTAATCTGGTTTATCATGTATGGTGCTGGCATGGAGAGAAGAACTGAAAGGTAGGAATTTTATTGACACATTTATTGACCTTTGTCAAAGCACTAGAGAATTTGATTATTCCCTTAGAAAGCAGCTTTCAGATTCACTGCTGCATAGCACAATCTTCTTCGTTAGATCTTATGCTAGACAATATTATCCCATGTTCATTTCCTCTACTTGGTACAGTTCAGAACTTCTCTCTCCTCCTCTGAACACATCTGCAGCCACTTGGAACAAAAGAGGAGGATCTGGCCTCTCTGCACTCTGATTTCTGATTCAAAGGATGTTAGCAGGCAACAGACCCTACTTTCAGTTTGCTTTCCTCATGTCTTGCAGGTGGGAGAAATAAGGGAGAGACAGAGAGGATGAGTCTCCCAAACTCTGTAGTTTGAAAAGTGCAGACAAAGAACCACTCTCTTGCAAGCTTACAATGCCCATTCAGAAAAGTTCCTGTCACCTTTGGATACAGCTTTGATTTTTGCCATATGCCTAAAACACTACATGAAACAATATAAACTTCCTGCAATTCTCCTTTATGTTTTATAATTGTTCTGGAAACTGCAACTTGATATTTATGAGTGCACATAGCAGACACAGAAAGGATAATGGTAGATTGCATTTATCTTGAGTTAACAAAGCTGGTGATGTAGTCATGTCATTAACCATTCTGGCTTCCAATTACTGTTCTCAGATACAAATGGAACTATGCTGTCTCTCTCTAAGCCTTGACCTGTAAAAATACTACATTATGGTTGTTTAAACTTTCCTGAATGCGTTTATACTATGTCCAGTTTACAGTAGACACCCACATCTTCTCTGAGTATTCTTTGATTTAAAAAAAAAATAATTGAGAAATTTAGGAAAAAATAATCCTTTCTGATTTTTACTATTTTATGTTGAACAACAGATGATTCTCTGATTTTGAGAATCACTAGAGACTTGGAAGATAAAACCATGGAGATTCCATTAATTAAAACATTTGCCTGGGACTTCTGCATGTTAGAGGTTCTGCTCCATCAGACTTGTGTGACCCTGGGACTACTGGTATCTCTGTGTCTCTGTTCCAGCTCTAACATGAAACCTGTACTCCCTTACTTCAGAGGAAAACAGTCAGTATAAATTTACTGAAGATTCTAAAATGCACATTTACTGCACTAATTGATTATATCACTCTACATAGGATGAATATGGGTAGTTTGCATGGGAGAGCTGATTTTAGGTCACAGCACCCAAAGGTTACAGGCACTTCCAAGGGTGCAGGACCACAGTAACTTTTCCTAGGAGAGTAAATCTTGATGAAGTGGCATAGGAAATGACAAATCAAGCAGGTTCTAGGCACCTGCTGTCAAAAAACAGAGAGAATTCAATCTTGTCCCAACTTGCATGTTAAAGATGGATTAAATGCATGTCTTCAACTTGTGTTCCATTGCCTACCACAGATATATTCCTGAAGATTTTTTTGTAGGTTAGAGATAATATTGCTGTATTTTGTTCACACAAGTGCAAATATTTGTGGGCAAAACGATCTGATGAACTATGCATTTGCAACACTCTCCAAGTGTAATTTTGCTTTTCCTTGGCTGCCGAAACAGCATGCATCTTTATTTTAGGAAAAGAAAAAAAGGGGAGTGGGGGGAATAAACATAGTCTCTAGACTACAGAAAAAAAAAAGACCTGGAGGAAAAAGAACTGAAGGCAAAAAGGCTTCTGAAGTTCTTGTAGCTTCAGTTTGAACCAGATAACTTCTTTTGGCTTGCAAATTCAAATTATTTTGAAAAAAGTTAATTGTGATTCTTTCCATATTCTCTGGGGTTTCACTGTTGATGTCAATTGCAAGCTACCAAGTACTCCTCCATAACCAATTAAGCATTGCAATAATGTCTGCTCAGTCTTAGATCTGACATTATCTATATTTTCAGCTTTATAATTGTACTCTCCAATAGTATCAGTTTAATTTTAATTTTTAGAATGCTGTGTTCCTTAGATCTAGATGACATTACCATTTCATAGTTGCTTCCCCCTTCCTCAAATAAAATGCTTTTTGCGCAATTCTCAAGCATTCTCCCACATTCACACAAGAATTTTCACAAGATTTTTATTTTTGCCATTCTTTCACTTGGAGATTTCCTTAGGTTGCTCTGCTCCTATTATCATGAGCTGCCAAGGAATTGCCTCAAGTCTCTTCATTGGAAGAGTGCTGCACAGGAATGAACTATAACTTCTTGACAGCCTAGCATAAAAAAACCCCAAAATTCCATCTTTCTGTCATTCTGTCAGTTTAAGGGCAGGCCAGATCCAGTGTTGTGGCTAAAGATCACCTTTAGCCTTCCAGCAGCATGAAGATATGTACACACTCATTATGAGATTAATGCAGATTTTTTTACTCTGTACTTATTAAATTGAATTTGAAATTATTTAACACAGAATGTACTTAGCAATTCATTTTGTTTTTTCTGTATTTTAAATCCTCTGACTGTACTTATTGAAAACATGTCTTTTTTGGCCACCCCTTTGGGAAATATTAATGCTCCTACACATGTCTTATTCAGGACTTTCATTGACCTTGTCACTGAGAAAATCACTTTCTTTCTGTATCAAACAAAAGCAGACTTTTAAAATAAGAGATTATCTTATGACAATGTCATAAAATCTTGAGTTTCACAAAAGAATTAATAGAGAAGCTTATATAATTTTTTTTAACAGGGAGCTTGACAGAGGCTGAAATATTCATCTGTATTGAAAGAAAATACGAAACTAGATATACACTAGAATGAGCATCTTGGGAAGAAAAGCAGCAATCTGCCTCACAACTTACTCTTATTCTCCCATCTGCCATTGTAAGCTCCTGGCAGGTGTCATCTTTATTAAATCTTTTGGACTTTACACAACCCTTAGCCCTGCACTTGCAGCCCTGTGACAAAATCTTTCCATTCAGCCATTCTGAGTTATCCTTTAGGTCCCCTGGAAGCACTTCTTTGAATAGCTCAAGGTTGAAGTCAGAAAAACTGGCCAAAAGATATCAAATTATATAGCTTTCTAATCTAGCCTTTGAATTCAGGCTGTGGCTCAACAATACCATAAACTCAGCTTTAAGACTCCTTGTGCTTCTTCAAAAAGTGCCATGGCTGTGCAGAAGTACTGATCTGGAATAAGCTGACCCTGTTGATTGGGTACAAATTCACACTGCCAGTCCAGATCTCTTAAAAAAAATGATGAATGGCTAAGTTAGCACCAACAGGCTTTATGAAGAATTAAATATCACCTGTCCACCTGTAGCCAGTGTAAAGAAACAAAGCCAGCAGAAACTCCTCCTCAAGTAGTTTGGGTGATCCAAGAGAATGGCTACCACATGTGCAACCCTGCTTCTGATCAGATCTATTTTGTTGGGGCCCTGCCAGCGCACAATCCAAATGAATGATCATGGAGATCAGAACCTTCTCAAGGGAAAATCACCTAGGACAAGAAAAATGGTTCTTCTGGACCTCAGCACCCAAGGCGTATCTGAGAACAACCTTAATTTGCATTTTAGTTTGTTGGCATCTCACATACAAAGGATAATAATAGTGACAGAAAATTGAAGGAAGATGTATTACATGGCAACCTGAAATTCAGAAGCTTCATGAGCCCAGGAACTTTCAACATGACTTCTCCCAGTAGAATAGTTCACTTGGGACACAATGACCTCTTGGAAGAAAGACTTTTGTCATTGCCGCTGCTGCCCAGACAGACTTACTGCTTCTGGGGACCTCTAGAGGATTAAACTCTTAACAGAAGCTAAACTAAAGTACAACCGAGGCTCAGTTCAAGGCAAGTTAAATCTCAACAGACAGATGAAGTTAACATGATTTCTTAAAGTTACTACCATTCAGTTTTCAGATCTTATATCACATCTTCCTGCACTCTACCATTTAAGTAAAATATGTTACCAAACTTAAAAATAAAATAAAATAAAATAAAATGTATGCCCTAGCTTCTAGACATACTTTTGGAGTATTCAGACCACTGTAATATTTCCATTTCAGTTGTAAATTATTTGTTTCCTAGAAATAAAAGAGTAATTGACAGGTCTTGAACAGTACGTAGGCAGCAGTCACATTCCAGAATGAACAGCACAGAGTCTACCCTTGGCAATAAAGCAGCATTAAATTCAAGTACTTAGTCTTCACTCTAAGTCCACAGAGCACAGGTACAGCCACAACATGTATGAATTTTAAGAGATTAAATATGCATTCCTTATCTGCACTATTTTCTGCCTGTTATTTTACTGGTTTCTGTATGATGATTTAAAAATTGTATGACATGCACACCTAAAGCAAATCAGATTCAGATAAGTATATGAGATTATATACTTAATGTATTCCTTATAAAAACAGGTAATTTCATTTTCACATGTGCATGCATGACTACTGCAGAAGTGTCATGGGTTCAGCAGTAGCAGTCATTTTTTCTCCTTCTTAGTGGCTGGTGCAGCACTGTGTTTCTAACTTTC
>WYDI02031898.1:0-80826 GCA_009867235.2 Psittacus erithacus | reverse complement strand
GTAAACATTCTAAGCAGTAGCTACAAACATTGGTATTATCAGTACTGTTCTCAGGCTGAAAGTTAGAAACACAACGCTGCACCAGCCACTAAGAAGGAGAAAAAATGACTGCTACTGCTGAACTCATGACAAGCTCAGGCAGGAAGGAGGACTGTACACAACATTGCCCTGAAAATGTGTCTTCAAATAAGTCTTCATAGTAGAAGTACTGGAAGTCCAGAGGAGATGAAGTCTTCTAAATAATGATGGTTTTATGGAGGAGGTCACACTCTCCTGTCACGGAGGAAGGAGATGGAAAGAACTATTGTGGAAACAGTTGGCAAGGTCAGTCTGTCTTGTTGTCACAAGAGTGGCAGGAAGGAGGCTTCCAAACAAACCCAAGCCCCAGGAGTGAGGCAATCACCGTTTCTTCCTGCTCACATCAAATTCTTGTTCAAGGCATTTCCAAATAAGGGTTAGGAACTGAGCGCTGCAACCGCAAGATGACAGTGCAATGCTGTTGAAACCAAGACTCCTTTTTCCTTCTACTTAAAATAATCTATGTCCAGCCATGAATCAAAGCGCCTCTTTAACCTGCCATGCTCTAAAATAGACTGACAGAAACATATACAAATCCTCCAAAAAAAAATAAATGATGAAAAAAGCTTTAGCTGGCAATTCCAGAGTAAGAATGATTAGCAAGTTGCACTGTTGAGTTAACATGATTCTAATCGTGTGCTGCTTGTTAATCTCAAGGGAAAAAATGCCACAACATGTCTCTTGTGTGAGCAGAAGGAACACAAAAATCACATGGCAAAGTAATTTTTGCATAGTGGGATCAGTAAAATCAAATAAAGAAAAAAGAGAACAATATTCCTGGCTAATATGAGTTAGCCTGAGATCAGTGGAGCTTTACTAATCTAAGCCAGCAAAACATCTGCCATGTCACTCAGACCCTTGAAGTCCTCCCCTTCAGCTTGCCAATGTTAGAGCAGCAAAGAGCCATGGAATACTTGTTGAGATGCAGCACTAAAGTAAAAGCAAACCAATATGGTACTGATGAAAAGAAGAGCAATTTTAGCATTTAAGGTTAAGGCTGTGGTGACAGGGTGAGGGCAGCTTTGAGTTTGCCAGTACTTGAGCCCACTTTCACTTTGTATGAACTTTCAGATATTCAGGAAACCTTCCAGTGATGCTTTGATTTCAAAAGCTATCTGGTGGCCAATGTGTCCAAACCCAGCAATTAAACCAATAAATTTAGAGGCCAGTCTTTAAAAGTTCTGAGCTTCAAACGCTGCCACTAGTGCATTATTCATGGATTTGTATTTTTTTCCCTTTGATATCTCTCTATGGTGTGATCCATATAGCAGAAAAGAATCCACATCTGTCTGTTTACACCACCCTGGAAATTCCTGTGGGCAACCAAAAAAGTCAACCACAAATAACTGCTGGGCTACCAACAAACATAGTATCTGGAGTGCCTCCACCCACCTGCTGTTGGGCAGATTTCTGAATCTTATTTGAAAATGAGAAAAATCAGATTGTGTTGGGAAGGAGATATAGATGGGGGGCTGGGGAAAGGACTAGTTTGAAAAACTAACCTGAAATCGGCAGAACTAGTATGGGATTTTTTGGGGAGTAGGTTACATATGGGTCCGCATCACATCATGACACAGTGCTTCTCATTGAATCAGATCATTTGACTCATTGTGGGGTTCTGGGTTGAACCGTTTTGTGCTAAGGGTATGCATGTGGTTCTGAGCTGAATCTTGGGGAAAAGTGGACAGAAAACATCCCGTAAACCATTTTGAAAATTCAGGAAAAATTCTCCAATGGGATACTGGGAGAGGCTTTAAATTCCAGTTTTGCGCTTGTCAGTGGGGGCTGTCTGGTCATTCTCACTTTATCTGCAGCATCTTTTTACATGGTTATGGGTCTTGATGGAGAGAGTTACAATTTACACTGGTTTGAAAAGCTATTCAACACATCCAAGTGATGAATTCCTAAACAAGGCCTCCAATCACCCAAATACTTTTCTTAATGCATGTACCTGAACTGAAGCATTTTTGTAGTCTTCTCAAAATCAGTCGAAGGTATTATGTACTTAAAAATAAGCATCCACAAAGCTGAATCTCATCCTATTACTCTTTGTGTCCTTGAGATACATAGAAAATATTCTGATTTATTAGCTTGGTCTTGCATTGTGGTACTTGATTTGCAGTAGTCAGAGAGCTCTTAACTCTGCTTTAACTGTTATTTATTTCACAGTAATATTCAATCAATCAGATGTTCCACTCTTAACTTGATACACAATTAAAAAGCTAAAGCTATAGTATAGCTGGTACGAAGATTTTGTTGTCTTTGAATAGTTTTCAGCCAGGTGTTGTGTCTATTTGATTTATTTATTTTTTTTTGAGCCTTTAATTTTTGATGAGGTAATTTCTCCCTGTCATCTTCTGTACTAGAGTATACTGCACTTACTTTGACTTGTCCCCTTGGAAGTTTGCTACTCTTACAGTTTTTATCTCCTGCCTCTGGGTAGCAGTTTTTCCCTTCTAGTTTCTTTCAATTGTTTGAGAAATACTTTTGCTTTTTTCTTTTTTTTTATTGGCATATCATAATAATTTTTATGAGGATACATTTGCCATTTACATTTGTTGGGATCTTACAGCTCCAGGGCAGTACTCTCCACATCAGACCACTTAACCAATAAAAATTAAAACCTTTAAGATTTTTTTTTAATCTAATGTTTTTTCTTAGTCTATCTCTGAGCTCAGAAATATAAAAACTTGATTTTTTTTTTAATCACTAAGCCTTCAATTCATTCATGACAGCTGAAGGTCTAACAGATTTTTGTATTTGGGGTGCCTTTGTGGCTCTTCCTGACTTTCTCCCTCCTTATGTTTATCCTCATTGCGGAAAATGGCCACAACTACACCATTTCGTGCAAATTAAGAGGTAGTGCTGGGGTCCCTGGCAAGTTCCCAATATGGGTCTCAAATGACTTAAATCCTTCCCATGGGTACATCGACACATTATTGAGCAATTACATTCTCCTGTGGCAGTCATCTGTGGAATAAGTAAACTCCCTCTATTAGCCACACAATGATATCATGCACCATAAATGCATGCTTGGCCTTCATTGTGTCAACAATCAGTTACATTCTCAAAGGAAGAAATGCGAATATAATTCTAGAACTACACTGACTAATACTAATAAACAGGTTAGTTTTATTACTCGTTTCAGCCTTGAATGCCAACATTACATTTAACTCAAAAGACTCCCATAAAAGTAGAAGGCATGCAGGTAAGCATAAAACTATTATTTATTTGTTGTAAATATAACATTTGGGGTTGGGAGTAGAAAGGGAGTCCAAAAGAAGAAAGTAACTCACGTTTTGATCTTTTTCCTCCACTGACTAAATGAAAGCTACTCATAATTTTCTCATCAATCACTTTTGCAACGCTATGACGTACATTACTGATTGCAGATCTACTTGCACCAGCAGCATATTTATGCAACAAAATGTGAGGTTACATTAGATCTCCGATTACTCAGTATAGTACAATTAATATTGTAATGGGTCTTCCCCCTTTTCCCTTTTAATGACCCTTATCTAAATGTTTTGTAATGCTTTGAAAGCTTCCAAGGGCAGAGTGTATCTAAAAAAGTGACCTAAATTTCTGGGTACCCTTTAATAGCATACACCAGCTGTCATTACTCAGCCTGTGCTTGATGCTTTTTTCAGCCTTTCTGTGTCATTCAGTGATGTAGTTGAGGCTGATCACTCACAGATATGGTATTTTAATATGGCATTTCAATTTGCTGCCTGTGAAGCAGCATCCACTGGTGCCTACATAATGTAAAGACTGGCTTCCTATACACATTCGAGACAGGATGAGGCTAGCAAGCAAAAAAACACAGGCAGTGTTTTTGCAAGGGAGAGAATTGGGAAGGGTTTAAAGCTTCATGCTGTCCTCAGATAATGCAATGGGTTGGGACCTGTGAAAGGGTCCAACACTCTTTTGTCCAACACTCTTTTCTTTCTGGAACACCCTGACAATGAAGGTGGGCAATGCTGGGGTGTCCTACACACAAGGCCAATCAGGGGTTGTTTCCCATGGGTCTTAGTGTTCTGGCTAGGGACAGAGGACAAATCTCAGTGTGCTTTTCAAGGTTTTAAAATATTATTCAGTCTGGATGAATGACTACACTTTGCTTTGTCATCAGAGAATATTTATGACCATCGAAGCAAGGCTGAGTTCCTGGAGACGGGATAACGCGTGGCTTTCTGCTGCCAGACAGAGAGTTCCTTTTGGTGGTCACGCCAATGTTTTTTCATACTCCCACGGACACCGCAACTTTTTTGGATAAGGAAGAAGATGATGGAACACAGATGAGGGAAAGAAATGGCCTCAGGGAACTTGGATACTTGGGGGTATTTTTACGCTTTGGGGTTTTTTCTTCCTGAATTTCAATGAGTGACTTATTGGAAACTTCTTTGGGTTTGAAGTGTTTTTTTCTCATTCCACACACACAAAACTGTTTTGGATTGTTTTGTTTGTCTTTGTTTATAATGCAGCTGAGATAGGGTGACTTGATATTTTTAAAATAGAAAGCTGATGCCTTCTGAGGGAATGGGGGGAGCAGAGGAGGACTTCACTAGCTGGAAACATGGGTCATGCCAAGGACAACTTGTTGCTGTGAAGGATGTTTTGGAGATGGGGGGAGGATTGTGCGGAAGCTGGTATGGAAGGAAGAGGAGTGCTGCTTCTCCTTGAGTGCCCAGTCCACTGATGGTTCTCAGATGCTGGTCTCCAAGGGCTCCTCCACCACCATTACATATCTCCTTTTATTTATCACCCTTTTTTTTCTTTCTTAAGACAAATTCTAGATTAAACTGTTACATTAGTAACTATCAGGCACTTGAGTGCCGAACAGATAACCTCTATTTCATTTACTGACATACTGTTATCTCCTATTACTTCCTAAAAAACCCCCAACACCACCTCCAAAAAAAATCCTGTTATTGTTCAGGTAACAAAGTTAATGGGATTGCAAATCCAATTTTGTGACTTGCTAAGCAGGAGAACCCTCAAACAAAATGCTCAGCATCTTGTCTCTTATTTTAATTGTTACTAAATCCTGTAAGGCCCTTCAAGTTTAGTAGCATGCTCTTTTGGAGCCTGCTACACACTGGAGACTGCCCAGTACACCCAGGAGTAATAGCATATTGTCAAAAAAATAATTTGTCGATTAATTGTCAAATGTGTTCTGGAACAGGAGGATAATATGCCAGATGGAGCGTCTTCCAGGCATTACCGGTCAAATTAACAGCATGGGTCTCCACATAAGGCCTATTTGTTTCCACTTTATGCTTGCTAGGAAGAGCACAGTCCTGCTTTCACAGAATCGCTAGGGTTGGAAGATCATTCTGACCAACTCCCTGCCAAGGCAAGATCACCTAGAGCAGCTTACACACAAACGCATCCAGGCAGGTTTTGAATGTCTCCACAACCCCCCTGGGCACCCATTCCAGTGCTCTGCTCCCCTCAGCATAAAGAGGTTCTTCCTCATGTTGAGGTAAAACTTCTTGTATTTTTGTTAATGGCCATTGCTCCTCACCCTGTCACTCAGCATCACTGGAAAGAGTCTGGCACCATCCTCCTGGCATCCACGTTTGAGACAGTGATCTGCACTAATGAGATCCTCTCTAAGTCTGCTCTTCTCGAGACTAAACAGGCCCAGCTTCCACAATCTCTCCTCATAAGAGATGTTCCAGACCCCTGATCATCCTTGTGGTCCTCCACTGGACCCTCTTCAGTAGCTCCTTGTCTTTCTTGTACTGAGGAACCCAGCACTGGACACAGCACTCCAGATGTGGCATCCCCAGGGTCAAGTAGAGGGGGAGGATCAGCTCCCTCAACCTGCTGCCACACTCCTCCCAGTGCACCCCAGAATACTGTTGTCCTTCCTGGCTGCAAGGGCACACTGCTGGCTTACAGTCAATTTATCATCATCCACCAATACTCCGAGGTCCTTCTCAGCTGAACAGCTCTCTAGTAGGTCAGCCTCCAACCTGTACTGGTACTGGGGGTTTCAAGTTGTCCAACTAAATTAATGAATAAGGTATTCTATTTTTTCCAAATGATCACCTTTGGAGTAACTTAATAGTTTGAAATTAATATTTCCTTGGTATTTCTAAGTCTATAATAGAATATGGCAAATGCTATAATGGAAGGCATAACTCAAATATTGATAAATGATCACTGTAAGGTAAGTCTGATAATAATCCTCTTCTTTATCTGCTGTCATGCTATAATTGCCATTCCACAGCTTCCTCACTTTGCTATGGCAACTGGTCAAACTGGAGACAGGGACCAGAAATTAGTGGTAATGTTGAAATAAACTCCATTGTTCTGAGATTTCTGAATAATACATTTCTACTGCTGGTAGTGGGGTTCAAATACAAGTCTGGATAGGCTTTGCTAGGTCCTTGGTGGACTAAGAGAGAAAGAAGGTGGCATTGGTTCTGCATATCCATTATTACCTAATTTTAATTTTGTTGTTCATATATTTTGAGAAGTTTAGCAAAGTTACAGTTTGTGCAGATTCACCTCAAACATCAGAAGATGCTGAGAGAGCCAGGAAATAATGCTAGACAGGGCAGTATTACAGTCATTCCTTCTACCACTTCCTTTTGAACTGATGTAAACAAATGCATGTTTTCATGTTCTTTCCCTTGGGAAAGGGAAAAGATCAATATGTGGTTTTTCCGTGGCTATTCTGGAAACTTCATCCCAAAAATCTTTTTTAATCACAACTTGTCTGGCATTCATTGACAGGATCCAGTTTTTCATTTTTGGTCCATCGTAAATTATGGAATCTTGCTATTAGGAGCAAATCTGGATGAACTGGTTTATGGAACAATAAACCCAGGTATGTGTGTTTGTGAAAATTAAAGAATTTTCAAAAGGGAAATAATCACTGTTATTTTAAATGTTGATAAATGTTATATGCACTGTAGACTTCCATATTAATTTATTCTTCTATACAAATATTTTCCATGCTTGTTTCATTTTTTCCCACAGCATTTTTTAGGAGCTGTGGAAGGTGGATTTGATGGCTTCTGAATCACCACAATTTCTTTTCACTTGGCAAGAACCTGAGGCACTCCACGTGTGAATGTGAGGTACAGTGAGCCATTCTGTGATGGTCAGTGCCAGGAAACAATGGAATGCAATTCCTAGATTTCTGATGTGTGCTTTGCACAACATACCACATCAGGGATGCTTTCAAAGACACACGTATAGTATTTATTTCCCATTGACAAGTAGTAATGTGAAGTGCTTAAAGGCAGGTTGTATTTTTCTGAATCTCTCCCATGCAGTCTTTCAGTTACCATGTTCTCAGTCATTCCCCCCCAAAAGGTGAAAGCTTCGGAGTTTTCCTTCCTGGAATTTAAGTTCTGCAATAATATATTTGCAGAGGTGTCATTTACTGCTTGGTCCCTCCACGAGCACTAGCATCTTGCTCCTGCAGCTGGAGCGGGCTGTATGAAGCTGCTAGGCACCAGCGAGAGCATGGACTACATAGGAAAGGGGTTTCTGAACCACAGGTACCTTAAAGACACTAATGGGTGCAGGAGAGACACACATACCACACTTAGTTTGGCAGCTGTGCTCCCCAATTTGCAGGTTTAGTAAATAGATTCCAAGTCAGTTTGTGTTCAAGAGGTTGGGAGGAGGTAGGAGGTCTGTGGGGTTGTGTTCACAGGACTGTCAGGAGGAGGGCTGTCAATGCTGTGTGTCTGGGAATAGTGATGGAAGGGGTTCCTGGACCTCCCTTGAGGTGGGGTTAGGGCTTGTGAGGCTGAACATGAGGGTTATTGATGATAAAGATGGTGTTTTCTATAGTATTGAGAGCAATTTTAACAGAGCATGATGAGAGCAAACGACATATAAAGGTACAAAATAATAATGCAAGTTGGAAGACACAGTCGTCTTGTGGTTCAGACAACGGATAGGAATCAGGAGTTCTTGGATCAGTTTTTGACTTTGCCACAGACTTGCTGTGTTACTTTCAGCCAGTCACTTAATCTCTTCATCCACCATCTGTGAAACAGTGAGGCTTGGAACAGTTTGTGTTTCTGAAAGCATGTGCCTGATTTAGCTGTTATTATGAAAGTTAAATATTAAGGAACTTTTACTTTATCATAGGATAAAACCATGCCACATCTATTTTCACTATGAGCTATGTTCTTTTGCAGTTACAGTTTTTGGAGGAAAAATAATGTTTTCACTGCATAAAAAGAAGTTCAGCAGGAATCCATGATACATGCTATGAGAGCCTTTCCTTGTAGATCTGATGTCTGACACTAAAATAAGAGATGCACATTATGTGCCACTAGGGAGACTTCAGAGCTGATTATTCAATAAAATGAAGCACAGGTCTGGACACTGAAAGTAAACAAATAGCATCAGGCTCTGTAGAGATTCATGTCCCCAAGCTGTTTGAAAAGTTCAGTAGCTTGTGTCTAAATGTAGACACTCCTTATCCACTTGTCGACAGGCATGCTGCTCTGAATTCTTTGTTCAAATTTCCATTAATGTTCTGTGTCAGAGAAGGGAAATAACTTAGATAAGATCAGTTTTCAAACATGTTTCTTCAGGAAGGAACTAAAGAGCGATCCTGAAAACCACCTCCTGGAATGTAAAAATTCTGATCTTTTGGAAAATAAAGGGACTGCTGTGTGAGATGAAAAATGTCAATATCTTTCGAGGACAGGTGAGTTTGCCAAGCTTGACTTATTTGCAGACTTCAAGTCTGTCTTTTAATGTGCACAGTCAGTTTGTGAGGAGGTGCTTCCAGATGGAGGAAGCACTGATAAACGTCAAAGCAATTTACACTATTTACATTATGAAACACGGAAGCTTCCTGTGATAGGTTGCAGTTTGTCTGCGTAAGGAGATTATAACAGGGACTTTTTGAAAGGTCAATATGGGTTTCATTCTGGTTTTCAGTATTCATTAATACTATGGGAAGTGGTGATTACCTAGTTGAAGGCTGAAGTAGTATATCTACCCAGCAGAGCTGAAGGGATGCCTTTAGCACAATTACATGCACCTAAACTGTCAGGGAAGCAGGCAAGGTGTGGCCATACATGTGCCATTCAAAACCAGCAGTTTGACCAAGCCAGCTCTTATCATTGTCTTTGTTCTAACTGACAAATTTCACAGCATAAAGACAGCTTCCAAGAGATGTAACCCTGAAAGGCACATCTCTCTTTCTTACCCCTCCCAGCCCTAACCTTGCAGTGCGAGTCAGTAATAATGACCCATAGCCTTTTTACAGAATTTCAAGTATTTTACCTGTGTTGTGTCTACATTGTCACATGCAGTGATGTGTCATCCCTGAAGCATTCGTAGTGCTGTACTAAGTACCCTGTTTCAGCTATCTCGACTTGCTCCCTGCAATTTTTTGTTGTGAAATACTCCTTAGAAAAAGACATCACCTTTTTTCTCCACTGAGTATTTAATATGGTCCACAGACAATTTCAGACTGGTTATGAACAACTCTAGAGCAGTGTTTTCAGAACACTTGTTCTGAGATCTATAATGTAGGTCTCTTTCCAAAAACTCCAGAACGCATGCCTAGAATCAGTGGATCAGGGAGGTATTCAGTTGGAAAATCATTCACCTTTCATGGAAAAAAATCACCCGTATTTTTTGGATGGCCTTTTGTAATGCAGGGCCTGTTACAAACCTCAAAACCAGAGAGCTCCTTCAGCTTCTGAAACGGCTGCAGATTTGTACAGTTTTGTTCTCAGATGGTTTGGCACAGCTTTAGCAATGCAAAGCCTTGCTCCAAGGCATCTTTGTATCCCTGCCTTGTGTGCTGGGACAGATGTGTTTGGTGGCGTCTTGAGCCTACCATGAATTAACTGTGTACTGTGCTGCAGTAGCATCATCCATAACACCTATTATGTTACTTCTCCTAATAGCAGTTATATTTTACATCACTGGAGCAAAATCCTTGCAGATCTGACCTCTGCTTGTATCATTCTGTGCAAACTTGAATCTCCAGAGTCTAAAATGCTTGAGATTTTTTTTTCTTTCTGTGAAAATGTCAGGAAGAAAACACTTAAAAAGGAGGCATGGTTTGAAGCTACATAAATTAAAAACTTCATGTGGATGTCTGCTGCAACTCAGGTCTCTGCTTGGAGTTGCATAGTCAGATCCTTTTAGCTGTCCAGAGCCCTGCAACAACAGACAAGGGGCACAGAGGTGTTGCCCCTGCAGGAATCCCATTGCCAGTAACAGCTTGATTTGTGCAGTAACCTTTCAAAGAAGTGAAGGAAGTCACTGCTTAGAAGGGCTGACTAGACTTTATATGGTAGTAGTTTAATACATTTCAGAAAAACATGTTCTAATGGACCAGGTCTGATCTGCTAGGTCCTTTCTACCTGCTTTCTCTGATGTATGTGTTAAGCCTTAAATACCATGTGACACTAAGTCTACACTATAAGGCAAAGGGCTTCATTTTACATTACTCAGTCAAAGATAAAACAAATTCTGTGCCTGATGGTGTCTCTGACAGTGGAAGGCAACAGAATATTTTAATTAACAAGCTAAAGGAAAGCACTAATAATGCATGTTATCTCACCAAGCCCACAGTCTCTCCCCTGCAGCTACAGGATTTGCCAAAAAAATAAAAAACCATAGAATAATGGATTAAAGATGCTTCCTGGCCTGAAAACTTTAGACAATACATTACCAAAATATGATTCTCAATAGAAATATTATGAGGAGCACCATCATTTAGAAACCTAGCCAGCAGGCATCAGATTAATCTTATTAGTTTTTATTTATTTATTTTTTTAATTATTTTTTTTTTTATCATTGCAGGCTGGCAGTTCTTCTCTCCAGATGTACCATTTGGCACATTAAGCAAGTCTTTTCTTAGAAGGGGAACCTATGGTTTTGCCGTGTAATGCAAAACACCAATGGAATCACTACATAAGCAAAATGCCAGTAATGGTATAGTGGTCCAGCCACAAACATTGGTATGTTAATTTTGTTTTATTTTTCCCAGTGTGTCATCTGTAGTACTGTATTTTGTATAAGGACTATGGCTGGGCTGTTTAGTATCAGATTTTAAAGTAAGTTTTCAGCAGGAGATTTAAGCTAGGAAACTAGCAGATATGATGCTTAAAAAAAAGGGAGGGAGGGGAAGCTGTACTGAATATGGATCTGACTATCATTTTAGCCTGATTTTACAGACCAGGCCAAATTTTCTCTTCAGTTATAGCTGTTCAAACCTTTCAGCTGCATGCATACACTTTTGATACGCTGGGAAGCAAGTTGGTTACGCTAAGGCTGTGGCTTATGCTTGCCCTTGCTTCCTATGACTAACGGTGCTTTCAAATAAAATTTTTATTTATTTCTAAGTAAGAAGATGGAAATAATTATAGCATATGCAGTTTGTATATGGAAGGCAGTGATTGGCCTCTCAATCCTCTGTGCTATCTTAGTTCTGTAATGAATATTCAGGTTGTTCAGTTCTTGTGAATGCAGGAGTAGTAGCTCTTACATAGTGTCTTCTGTACTTCAGCTTACTTTCTGAATTTGGTGTATAGTATTGACGTTGTATGGAAAGGAGAAAAGTTGCAAAAAAAAAATGGTTTTCCATTCCTTTGTTTTTCTGGCATCAGAAAAAGTAGGGAGAGTTTACATAGTGAGGGACTTTATCTGTCTTCCCTCTAGTTTTGCAAGCAGAAGCAGAACATAAGTTGTTCATTTTTCATTTGACTTTTCTACATGAGGGTGGGATTTAACCTACAGTTTCTTCTGTAGACCTTATTGAGGGTCATCCAAGGTAAAGGATTTTTTTTATTAGGTGCCATTCATCTGTGCTGTGAAGCAGCCTTCAGCCTAAAGAGCAGGAGAAAACATTGGAGAAAGAAGGGCAAACCAGTGTAGGCACCTAAGGATGGTGATTTGCACAGGTCCAGGAAGCCCAGTCAGCAGGAATATGATTTGTTGGGTTTTTTTCTATATCCCCCCTGTAATACTTGGGTTTGTTGGAAGCTGAGAAGCAATATCTCAAGGAGGATTGTTTTATTCTTGCTATGTTTCTCATGCGCCTACTGTAAGCATCTGCTGCTGGACTCTCTCAGAAACAGGATATTGAGATAGCATGTTGTTTGACTTAACCTAGCAAGCTCTTATATTTAACCTAGCTAGCTCTTATATAGTAGTTTCCTAAGATGGGATCTGTTTTCTCACCCACCTTATGTCAAATAATCAGAGATCATATTCCCTTTTCTTACCACCTCTGCCCTGCTGCAATTCTTCTGATGCCATTAGTCTTATTTCTGGTTTATCTTATGAGAGAACTATGGCCATACTCTCTCATCAGTGAGCCAGATACACTCAGTTCCAAGGCGTGCATGGCCTGTTCTCCCTTGGCAATCCTGCCTCTTGATGCATTAGACCAGTCCTGGTACATGTGAGGTCCTGAGTTCCCCAGCTTCTTCTGGTAAGGACCTTTGGGCTGGTCACTGGGAAGCATTCTCCAAATGAGCGCTGACAGGGCTACCCTTTCCCCTGTCTGATGATTTTTGAAGAATCTCTGCAGTTCATGTAAAACATTTTATTTTCTATTCCCTATAGGAGAAGGGGGCAGCACTTCCCATGGGATCATAGCCACAAACAGCAGGACGACTACCTTCCTTCTGGCCTTGGGGCCAAGGGACAAAAAGGAGGTTAACTATGCAAATAACAATTTCTTCCGTGGCAGGGCTGCTTTTTGCACTGGGTGAAAGGTTGTCACCCTGGGGAGGCAGCTGCAACGCTGCCCAGCCTGAGTCCTGTCTTGGGTTCCCTAGCATTTTTCTGTTTGTTATAACAAATATTCTGTAATTCAAGCTCTCTGTAGGTGGGGTCGGACTCTGCTCAGTAGAGTTTCGGTAGATAGCAGGTTTCTTTCTATTTAATATGACAGGTGTTTAGTTTTTAACTGGCTCCTGCCATTCACCATAAATCTCACCTTTCCTCCTCCCAAGTTAAATATGTCAGTTCTGGCTTTTCCCATCCATGCAGCCTGAAAACGACAGCTTCTGATTACCCACACACACAAAGCAGTGGAAGATCAACAGTAAAAAGAAAAAAAAAAGAAAAAAAGATATTTCTGTCCAAGTTTCTGCTTCAATTAGGCTGTGTGGCCTTTCCAGTGTGATTAACTGTGTAATTAATAATGACCAGGTGTGGCAGGGTAGGCACTTTATTCTGGCTTTTTTTCTGTCCCATTAATGCTGGGAAAGAATGTTAGGAAGGCAGTTAGTTGTGAGAACACTTTCCCTCTCCTGTTGGTTCAATTCCTAAAATCTGGTGATGTTTTAAACCCCCAGGAAGAGGAACAAGCAAAATTCCATTATTTCTCTTTGGGCCTTAAAGGCTAAAGGCTGGAGGATTTCTGAAAGGAAGCTAATCCTTCCTCCTGGTCAGCCACAGGAGTGAAAAGGATAGTGCTAATTCTGTGCCCTGTTTTGCTTTTTCTCTTTTCTTTTTCACTTTTCTCTTTGAAGCAAATGACCCAGGGGAAAACATAGCTGTGAAGGTTTACAGCTACCCTTGGAGCTGAAGTGGAGAGAGGCACCACCGTGTTGCTGAGGGCTCTGCTATGCTGATAGAGCATGGAGGGGAAACAGGATGCGTGTTCAAGGTAAACTAATTTTTACAAAGTTAAATATAGCTAAATATTTCAAATATTTAGGCTTTTCTCACTCCCATTTTATGTTGCAGAAAGTGATCCCCTCCCAGCTGTAGGGTGCCTAGGGTGGAGGGATTGAAGTAAACTATGAGGTTACTATGGGAATGTTTCTTCTTTGAGGCAAATATGTTAAATACAGCTCAAGTTTGCATTGGCATGTGAATGTAACTCAAAGCACTGGCACTTCTTTACTCACCAATATGCTATGACTGAGAGTGCATCCATGAAAGAAAATGTTGATTAAGCAATCAACCTGTGTAAGATTTTTCCTGTGGCACAGCACCTACTCTTCGTGTTTTGCTATATTTTCATAAGACTTAGGTAACTGAACTTACATGTTCTTCGTTCCAAAGTCCATTCCATTTTTTAATCCTTTTAAGTTTGAGGTAGCTTTTATGGCTGGCTGTCATGCAAATTGCATGTTGAAGGCATTTTTGAGGAAACTTGAAGTTCTAGAGGGTTAATGAAGTGTTGCCTGCTAAAATAAAGCCAGATTGGTTCAACATTAATGCTAAAGAGCACGTAAATAATAAAGGCTGAAATGTCAAAACAAATAAAGATAATTAAAAAATACCACTGTTTTCAAGGTATGTTGGTGACATTTCATGAGATATTTTAGTGACGACTTAAAAATGATGAATTGCCATATGCTGAACATATCAAGTTTCCCTTCTGCTACTGTTCATGTCAGAGGATTCATCTGTATTTATTTTCCTTCAGAATGGATGGAATGCTGCACTTATAGATGAGTGCAGCACCTGGATCATTGTCCATAATTAATACTTACCCTCCATACATCCAACAGCATAAGGTACTTCCTAGGAGGAATGACTCCTTTCCTTAAGAGAGATTAGTCTTTCATAAGGTTAGTCTTTTAAGTTAGTTTAGAGCTTTTGCACAAAAGCAGTGGTCCCTTAACATGAGGTTCCATCCAGATGAAGAGATGGCAAGCTTCCTGATAGGGCATACTCTGCGGGCTTTCCCCTTTACCTCTGCCCCACATTCTTCCACATGCTTTTGTCAAAAAATCCTTGGAGCTGTGGTCACAATGTGTAAAATGAAGTTGTTAGTGCTTGTCCTCCTGACTTCTTTGGGATTATAAAATGCTATTTCATGGAGACTAGCGCAGAGATAAATGGAGAATGATTCTGGTGCTGATTCTTGACCCACTGAGATCCAGTGTATACATTTTCATTGGATTTACATGGTTCACTGGCATGTGTTATGCTAGTATGTTGTTGCTTTCCAGGAAACAAGAGAAAAGAACAGAAAGACTGAGCAAGTGGTTGGACTCAATGATATGAGAGTCTTTTCCAACCTAAATGAGTCTATGATGCTATGAATGAAACCTTAAAGGGCTTTTCATGCATAAGCAGAGAAACTGGGTTTCAATAATATCAAGACAACCTTTACAACTTTTTTAAGATACCTTAAAGAGCATGTAAAATTGAATTTTACACCAGTTTCAATATTGTTTCTTAGCACCAGGCTCCACTTTGATATCAAAAGCAACTACTGAGTGAGGTTAGATTTGATGTAAAGAATAGCATTAGTTCATCAGAAAGGAAGGTGCTGCTTAACCACTAAAGTATTTCAAAAATATTTTTCTGTGTAGACTTGTCACTAATTATGCTATATAAATTTAAGAGTGGAAATTTGGTTTCTCCATCATCATAACTTGCATGCCTAA
The DNA here is from genome assembly GCA_009867235.2 of Psittacus erithacus. NCBI lineage: Eukaryota > Metazoa > Chordata > Aves > Psittaciformes > Psittacidae > Psittacus > Psittacus erithacus. The sequence continues at coordinate 65,383 of WYDI02031898.1, read as the reverse complement.
TGTTTTGCACTGAGCTTTGGAGTGCAGCCGAAGTGCAACTCTCCTTGGGAATTTATTTTTAATATAATACCATTTTCTAGTTAAGCATTTCATATGAAATATACTGAGCAAGCTAAAGAGGGCTACTTTGTTTGCAGTACTCTATAAGCAGAAGATTGCCTGAGGACTTCCTTATTGAATATACTTTATCTTGCTCTGTATCCAGTAACAGATCAAGTTGGAGTGTAACGTACCTCAAGCTCTGTTTGATTTTCTCTTTTTTTTTCCTTTCTTTTTTCATCTCCAACTACATGGATTGGAGCTATTAAGATGTTGGTCTAAGTCACAAGAGTTTTGGAGACCGGAAATACTTGATTTCAGTAGTTGAATTTAAAGTTATCTGAAGGTAAATATCTCTTATCTAGACAGTGTGTAAATTGTGTATTCATCTGATATCCTTTCCTCACTGGATATCATTTTCCTTTGGAGAGTTGTTCGTTTGGCTTCCTAAGCAGAACCAGGCAAACTCCCAAATCACTTCATGCTTTCAGTGAGCTGTGTCACCTTTCTCTTTTTATTTTCTTTAATCATTCTTTTCATGCTTCCGGAACAATTGAGCTGTATTATTGCGAAAGTTTTACTATCATCGTCTGCGTGCTTGTCTCAGACTTCATGCCTTAAACTTAATGTGTTTGATATTCAGCTACCATCTCTAATAATGCGTGCTTCAGGGTTTGTGATTTCTAACGTGACTGTAAACATTGCATTTCTAATGATACCTTGTGTTGGATTAAGGGACGCAAACACCAGAATTGTGATACTAGAGTTATGTACCCTTATCAGTCCGGGGAGCTGTAACCTACTGCCATAAATTCTCATTCAAGTTTCCCAGAGGTAATATGTTGGCCAAATCCTTTATTGAATGGCTATTGTCTATTGATAAATCATTTATTTTGAGCCCAAAGCCGACTAATGGTAGTCCAAGTTTTCAAAAAGTATGTGTGTGGATGCTATACTTGTTGTGTGGGCATTTTTACAAGTACTGTGTGTGGATAAGCATGCATATTTGTTCTAATGACAAGTAATTATCAGTAATATCAATAAATATCAGTTACATTAGTTAACTCAGTGCCTTCCTGAGGACATTTGTACTTTGAAAAGTCATTATGAAAAAATTTCACCTTTCCTCCATACCATTATTGTTTCATAACATGCTGTTATCGCTCCATAACACACCATTGTCAGCAAATACCTGATAACATATCCCTATATGCGTGCTCTTGGGACAGAAATTAATATTTACTGCTTTTATTGCCGCAGGCATTGCCAAACTGTGCAGCTGTCTCAGTTTCGGAATAAGTCTTGGCATTGTTTGTTAACTATTTTGCTACTGTGACTGCAAATCCTGCCTTTAATTTACCCTTGTTCTACCTTATTAGGAACAGGGAGTTGTCCACACTGAGTTGAGGGCAGAAGTCTGGCTCCATGAATCTCTGTTCCTGGTGGTGCTATACACGCCCAATTAAAACCAGCTTGACTTTAGTCAGAGCCTAGGCTAGCTTTTCTCAGCTTGGCACCCGTAATACCATGCTGCTCAATGAATTGGTATGAGAAAGGATTGATGCGCTAATGCTGCTGGGCTAACTGCATACTTTATGGTCATGCAGTTAGAGTTGTTAAAAAAAAAAAAAAGAAAGAAAATTCTCCCGGCAGCACTAACTGGATCTTCTTGCAATCCTCACCCATTCTCTGCGTGTGCAAAGATACTGGTTATGCATTTATTAGGATAAGAGGTATAGAAAGTACTGGATGGAGACACTTGTTTTCATCACAATTTTTGATGCCCTTTCAGAACCATAAAATTAAGAGGCTGACACATCCTCCTTTGAAATCCAAGGTGACGGATGGTGGTAGAAGGTGGAAGTTCTGTACCTCTGTACTACCCACATACATCTCAAATCACTTAAAAGCAACAAGAATTTGGAGGAACTGTAGCAGCAAAAAACATAGGTGAAGTCTCAAAATCACTTCATGAAACTATGACTGCTTTAAGGTTCTGTCTAAAAATTCTTACTATGCTGATGCATTAATTTACCAGCTGGTGGACTTCACAAACCCTCATTTTTCATGTCAATCGTATGGAAAAAATGGGGTCAATGCTCCAGTTCTGTGGCCTTTCGAACTGGTTTTTCTATATGATGTCAGGAATGGTCTCCACTGCTGCATGACCTTCCTGAATAGGAATATTGATGCACTTCCAGTTAGGCTGAGACAGCGATTCACTTTTTGGTGGCGTTCGTGCAGTCCTCCCTGCCAAAGTTGTGCAGCTGCTTTGTATTTCATCTGGGAGTAACATTTCCTTGAAGCCAGTCTTCAGGAATCCAGTGTGTAACTTGGAGGGGGGGGTTATCCTCAATCTCATTAAAATCATATCCAGGACTTTTGTGGAGGAAAAGGCTTGGAGAAAGGGAAGAAGCCAGCGTGCTATTAATGAAAACATTAGGCTTCTTGCAGAATGCCACTTTCCTTGCAAGGCAAACACTGAAAAGAGGAAGAAGTGATTCTTGGGTTTCTGATTTCTGTAGCCCTTTGAGCTGATTTGCAGCCGTGAGAAAGGTGCCAATATCTTTGTATTGTTTGGCAGGGAAAAGATTACCTTGTAACTCATCTTGTCTGGCTATGGCCTGGCACTGGATCATGACCAGGTTGATGGCAGCCTGACAGTTTTAAAAGAATATGTTGGCATTTTATGAAAAGGGAAGTTATTACACTTGAAAGGAAGTAAAAACAAAAACAGAAAACCTACGCTTGTCAGTTTTATGGCAGAGAGGCAGTAAAAATTCTGGCATGTTACCTCAGCCAATCCCTGCAACAAATTAGTGAACTAAATTGATTACAAAATCAAAGATGAATTTACATAAGCATTTGTGTTTTAGTTACCCTGCTCCTACAGTGTGTCAGACACTCAAAAGAGTCAACCCCATGCCCCTTACAGTTAAAATTAGTTTACAGCCTAAATTTAGATGTGTGGCAGCAAGAAGGGAGCATGGAAAGAAAAGAAGAGCATGGGAAGGGATGGTACCTCCTGGGTCACTGGCTCCAGTCCCTCCCGGCCTCAGGAAACCACATTGTGTTACCCTCTTTCAGGCTGCGACGATCTTCTGACATACCATTAGATGATATAAAAGATGGGTGTTTAAATTTGCACATTTGTCCCCGTTCAGTATAATTTTTGTCTGTCCCCATTAGCTCTGGGATTGGACCTATGCCGAGGCTTATCACAATTTTCTGCTGGTGGCTCTGTTTTACAATAAGAAGATGTGCCAGGGAGCTGGGAACTGTGGAGGGCAAAGACAGCAACATTAACGAGCAGAGCATAAAGAATGAGGAGGATTCAGAGTAGCTTTTCCAGCAGCCAGGAGGAACATGTCAGAAAATAAGGTTTCAAAAGGTTATTTGGAATATATATCTATATCTATCTATCTATATATATATATATATCTGTTCCCAAGCTGCTGTAAGAAAAGTGAAAACAAATAATTTCCCCTGGGTATGCCTACCCTGCAGTGCAGCCTAGGAAGAGCCAAGGAGGCTTGGATGCTGGGGACAGGGTGGTCTGCTGCCTGGGGACCCCCCACACTGTGCTGGCTGGTGGCTTTCCATTCCCATATTAGCTTGAGTATCCCTATGTTATGCACTATGCCATCCTTGAAAACCCTTTCTCATGCCATCCTCCAAAACTCCTCAGCAAGTATCTTCACCTTCACAGTCATGTGGAAGCTCAGTATAATAAGGTGTAAAAAGAAGCTTTCCTTGGTGAGTGCTACAGCCTCAGAAGCAGTTGTGAATTATTTTGCGTTGTCAGTCAGAACTGTAAACTGCAACCGTATGGCTTTAGATCTGAAGAGGGCTGAGTGGAGTTCATAGCATTATAGTGTGTTTTTACTCAGGCAACGTAGCCAAAGAAAATGATAAAACCAGACTTCTTCTTGTGGTCAGAAAGAAACAAACAATTGTTTTGATTGAAGGCTCAGTGCTGTTGAGAGGCCTACAGTTATGACCAGCTGCATAGGAAGTGCAATGATATGGGCTAGTGGTTGCCCATACAAGTTATATCCATTGCAACTGAACTGGCATGATAAGTGGCTGGAGTGCTGAGAGCAAAGCTTACAGCTGAGAGAAGGAGATCAGTCACTTCTGGCAAGAGGAGGGACTTGTCCAAAGTGATCTGCTTTTCTTAATGCCAGTTAATGTTTTCTGTATATTGAATGCAACTGCCTGAGTGGATGTATGTAATTTTCAGACTGGCAGTAATTTTCTACAAGAGTTAGGTCTCCTGTTTTGGAAGTGACCGGCATGATGGTGAGCGCATTGGGTCAGTAACACATGCTGTCAACCTTTGTGTTGCCAGAGAACCAGTATTGTATGGGTCTATCCCTACAGTGCCTCCATCATCTGGATAATGCAGCCTCGTACTGTCTGAGGCTGAGAGCTTTTTATTCTTCTGTGGGACAGGACTTTCTCCGTGCATGAAGCTGTGGCTCAAAGCAGTTGTTGCCCCATCACATTTATTCTGCCCAAATGGCACTGTTGTCTCCCATTCAGATAAAACTATGGAAGATGTAATAGACATTCGCATTTAAGACTAATTTTAGCTCAATTAAGATGATTTAAATAAGGCTGAGGTTGTAGTGATGGAGTAAACTTCTATCTGCATGAGTCAATCTATTGTGTTAACCCACTGGAGTTTTAGATGAGAGTTAACAGTATCTGGGTATGAAATTCTCATAGACATTTTCACAGATTTTGTGGTTTCCCAGCGTATCACAGCTGAAAGCCATTCCTGAAATTGAAAGATAGACTATGGTAAAGCAGTAATTGTGACTAGCATACACCTGGAGTAAAGCAATAGAAGACACAATGCAGCTGTTTCTCAGTGTCAGGGCTCAATTGCATTGCATTTCACAGTAGAAGGTAATATGTTTGAGGTTTTCTAGAAGGGGCTATAAGAGGCAGTGTTGTGGGGGATAAGACTTCAGAGAGGTAAAACAAAGCCTTTGGGAGGAGTCTGAACCTCAGCATAGCTTCACTGATTTAAGATCTGTCCATTTATATTGCCTTCTCCGAACATACAGTCATTGATAGTAGTTGCAGCAGTGTGGTGTGTTTTTACTGGAAGAGTTGCCCAAAAGAAGAAAAGTGACTATACAATCTGTTCCTCCCTCTTTCAGTGGTTTTCTACTCTCCTGTAATATGCTATTGGACCAAGGTCTGAACATTTGTCCATCCTCTGTGAACTCACTTTGCAAAGTTTTTAATAAATTGCAGTGAGTTGGATGAACAGAGCTAAATATAAAGCTGCAGTAGCAGTTGGGCCTCCAACACTGTGAATGCACTTCAGCTTGTCTTTCGATGCTGTAGTTCTCCTTTTACTTGTTTATAATTACCTCCTTTGCAGTATGAGCTTGAAATCAAGCTCTTGCTGTGGATTTATCTTGTACTTGACAAGGGCAATACTGACCATGCAAGTTCCTTAATGGCTAATGATATAGGTGGAACCCGAAGCATGTCAGGTGAATGCTTTCTATTTGTGGCATGTGTGCAGAAGGCAGAGCTGTTATTTTAACACTTTCTATTGCAAAATTCACTGGGAGTTTCCCTCCAAAATTGTGAGCTCAGAAATATGTAGATCTGCCCTTGTGTATTGGCAATGTTCTGTAGGAAGGTCACCACCATTCCACTCTCCATACATCTTTGATACTGTCCTCTGTGGGCTTTATGCTGTTATTTACTCTGAATTCTGTCCATTTAGAAATCATCTCTATCGCCATCTGTTTTGAGAATGGATTTAATCTAAAGCTTTTTTCAGGTGATTCAAAGCTGCTTATTTATGGTTTCATTTTGCAGGGTTTACCAAATATGAATGTTTTCCTTAGATTCTAAAAACAAAACCTGTTGTGTTTGGTATTGAACTCAAGAGAGAAAGTGTGTTTTGGGCATGCTCAGATTCCTGAAGGGATTTTAGGCCTAAGGCCCTAAGGCCTCCTCCTAGTATGTAATTCCCAAGGAAGTTTTTCCATGAGCTAAGAATAAAGACTCTTCTGATGAGAAGCTTGCAGTCGTGTGTAAGCATAGTGGAAAAACTTAAGGTACTTATATGTTTATTTTTTTGTACTAACACATGTTTTGCCTAGTCAGTGTGTCTGTGAAAGATGTGCTCAGGTTTTGACAGTCCAAATTTCACCTCAGTTACTTTAGGTTTTGGACTTTGCGTTTTATCATGGGGTTGGTAGGGAAGGAGGGGAGGATCTGTTCCTTAATATCTCTGAGATTAATTTCCTGGTTTACAGACAGGAAATTAATAACACTTCTTAACTATTCAGGGGTATTGTTAAGGTAAATATTTGAGCAAACAAGTAGCACTGTAATATAGGAGTCACACATATGCTGAAATATGGTGAGCTGAGCACCCAAGCAACTGTCTGTCAAAATCTCTAGGTGTTTCATGAAAGCATAGATAAGTAGAAGAATCAGAGCTGTCATTTAAAAGTGAGATTTGCATAAAGCTGTGTTGAAATTGCTTCCTGGGAATTTCTGCAATAGGAATTTCTGCAGAACTTGTTAAGGAAGTCATGTTAGAAAACGTGCTGATTTTTGCATCAAAGCCCTTGACAAGAACTAAAACACAAACAAATAAAGAATAGAATCTGAATTTACTTGCAGAGCTCTATAGTCCACCAATTATCTGTCTATCACTCAGCTGTTTTTCTGTCCCTGTAAATCTGTGTGATGAAATATTGCCAAAATCAGCAAGAGCGGTGTATCAGGATGGGAATTGCCTGGTGGGCCTCCTTGCTGCTCTGGATACCATCAAGCTGTTCAAATAACGATGAGCTGGGACAATGTAATCAGCCGGCTAGGATGAGCATGGGAAAGAAAAATATGATGGGAGATGCAGAAGTGACTTGATGTGTTGGCATTCCTTTCCTTTCAGGGCAAGGACATGTGAAAGGGCTTGTCACCAAGAGAAAGACCTTCTCACATTCTATTGTGGTGAAACCTTCAGACTCCAAATAATACAAGTTGTGCGTTTCCAGATGTAATTGGTGTACACAAAATCTCACACTGCAGGAATTAGACTTAGTCTTCTCACCCCACAGCTTTGGCGAGTTGAAGATCTACTTTTTTACTTGGGCAGAGGATTGGGGGTTTTCGTATATTTTCAAATGTGTGTTTCTAGTAAGTTGCTTTTCCTATTAGCATTAAATTATATGCAGGCTGAAATCCTTCTTTTATGGCTGATTAACTGAAACTCATTGATAAATCTTTAAAATGAGAAGGTTTCCTTATTTCCATAGATTGACTTGCATTAAGGGATTAGGAGACTCATCTTGCACCTCTCTGTGTCTAAGCACAAACATTTAATTTAGTGTAAGCAAAGCTAATTCCAGGGGAAAAGTGGAACAAAGGAAGAAAATAACAGTATTTCCAAGGAAAAAAAACCAATAACAATATACAGTAGGGGTTTTCATCCATCTGAATTTAACATGAAAGCCTGTGTTGATTAAGAGCTTTGTGAAAAGTTGATTTTCCAGCTCAGCAAAACTTTCAGAAAAAATACTCGTTTCAAGTCAACTGCAGTTAGTTTCCCTCCCTCTCACTCATTAAAATGAAAAGCAAGTGTTCCCACTACATTGAGCCTTGAATGACCTGTTTGATCTAAAGCAGAGCTTCTCCCAGAGCTAGGTCCTGATCACCAGACTCAGGAGGAGTCTTAGTTTCTGTGTTTGCAATGGCTCTTTAGGTCACACATAATTATGCCCCAAAACAAGGAACACAATCCAGGGTCCCATCCCTAGATGGGTGTCAGGGCTTGTGAGATAAGCTTTCATCAGCCTCTCTTGAAGAGCAGCTTCATTTCATATCAGATATCTGTTGAGCCACAGAGTAAGATAGGATGTCAATCTGTAACTGATGGAAAGGGAAAGTCAAGAAAAAATATCCCCTACCAGTTATATAAAGCAGAGCATTGCCAAGTAATATTAAGTTGCTCCCTCAGAGCATAAAGCAACATTAGCACCTGGATGGCTAGAAAGGGTCTCTAGGTTAGATTTGCAGTTCGTGTAATAACTTTTCCAGATGTCCGTAAATTAATCATTTAATCACAGTGTTAAAGAGAGTTTGTTTTTCTGTAATAATTTTGATTAATTTTATTACAATGTGTTTTGCTTTTCAGTCTAGTGGTCTTCAGTGCTAGTACAGTAGCTTCAAACACAGAAAGAGAAGCAAGGGGAGTGTATCAAGGAGTGTGTCCAAAACTGAGCCATAGGAATAGAGTCTTAGAGCTTACAGAGAAGGCAAGACAACATTTTTACAGTCTTTTTTGAAAAACCTACCTTCTGCAAGATTAGAAAACAGCTCAGCTCATCTTCATGATGAGGCAGTGGTGTTCAGGTGGTCTTGTTACATCCAGCTCCTTTGCTTTAGATGCTTTGGGTGTGATCACACAGGTTTGATATTGTGCCTAAAAAGGTATGCGATCATGTCCTGACCTCATACCATCTGTTTAACAGATGAATTTGTATGGTAAGGCTAATGGTTAAAAACCTGGCTCCACTTAGGTCTGTGGTATCAAGATTTTGCCCATGATTGGAGGGGGAGTTGGAAAAAAATAGAGCAAAGTGTCCAAAGATAGATTTCCTAAATCACTGCTGGGAAAGCTTGTAGGCTTCAGAGCCTCGCTTTTATTTACTGTGCTGTCATTTGGCTGATAGTTATTTGTGCTCAGCCCTTGGGCAGAGTATTTGATCTTTATGTCTAAATCTGTGTTTTGTTGGTGCAGACTGTGAAGATATGTAACTGTTGAAAGATATGGAGGAAGTGCAGCTCTTATGAAGCTGTGAATATTATTAACTTAGCTGCATTGATCACAGTCTTGTTTGCACATAGCTGCTCTGTAATGAATCAAGCACAAATGTTAATGGCATTTATCGATAAGCTTAACATTCTGTTCACTGCACCAAACCAAATGGTTAGTTGGTTTTCTCATCAGCTGAATTTGCCTTGGTTTGTTTTCTCCTCTTTAAACTCCCAGCAACACACAAATCATCCCTGGATCTCTTTAACTGACAGAATACAATTGTTGTACCCTCATTGAAATGTTAAAAGTAGTTTGTGGACTGTAACATGGCTGGGTGAGGCACTGTTCCGTTTCCAGCCTAAAATCTGGCAAGGGCTTCTAAAATACAGTCCTCAATAGATTAAATCCAGCTGTTGCACAGGTGCACTGGAGCTGTGCAGCAAGGAAGTTTACCCACTTAGAAACTTCTGCCTATGTGCTTCATTAAACCAAGATATTTTTGGTTCTCAAATATATACTTTTTGTTTTTTGATTAGACAAGGCAAGTGGTCTTCATTAAAGCCACAGAGAGCAGAACGGTTTCATCTAAATTCATCCCTGTGATTGCAGGAGGACAAACCCAAGTATCATAATGCTCTGGTTCCTCCCCATCCTGCTCATTCAGCCATTCTTATCATTGGAAGTGAAGCCTACAAAATCTTAATTGCTTGTCTAATTTGACACATTAAGGTCCAGTCTTCACTGAAATAGTTTATGTGGAGGTACATTTTATAGATTTATGCCACTGACTCTGAAAAAGAAATTAAGAATTGGCTGAGGGAGTCGATTTAGAAGAAAAGCTGTTTTAAAGAAGCAGGATGGTGTGCTTATCTGGTGATTTTATGTGCAGATCCAGACTCCTCTTGCCTCTGTAGTACTCTGTGGGATAAATAACATTTATTGCTCTTGTGATTGGAGTGTAACTGTCATCTGTAATGGAAGTGGTGGAATCACTACACCTGGAAGTGTTCAAAACCCATGTAGACAAGGCCCTTAGTGGTCTGGTTTGATGGTGGACTTGGCAGTGCTGGGGCAACAGGTGGACTGAAAGGTCTTTTCCAACCCAATTGATTCTATGATTCTACGTGTGATTTTTTCAATGCTGCAGACATGGCATGTCCTCCTGTAACATAATTATTGAGAGACACACTGGTATATCTTAATACATCTTGGAACATAACATGACTGAACTTATACTCTAGGTCATTCTTTCTGAAACTGAACTAGTTGACATCACTGAGGTTTCTCTAAATGTCCCACATCCTGTGAAATCACCTCCCATCTTTCTGAGCAGTGAAAAAGGGGAGTGCTTGGGAAATCAAGGTAGTTGCAATTCTCTTTCTTCTTAGTGACCCTAGCTGAAGGTGTGCAGCCAGTAATGGTGGGGCTAATTGTAAGCAGCCATAACCCATCCTAGCTTGAAGATAAGGCTTGTCACATGCAGTGTGACAATTCTTCTTCAGGTAGTAGCTATGATCTGGAGGCTTAAAGCTTAAAGATTAGCACTTCCATAATGACTAGGGATGGAGAGAGGTTGCAATTTTATGGAACTGTCTGTTTCCATGCCACTGCTTGCTCCCCTAAACAGGACAGGAGGAAAAAGCACATGCTGGTGAACATTTTTTTTTCCCTTGAAATTGCATATTTGCCTTTAGGTACTTCTCTTGCTGCTTCTTTGAGTTTTTTTTTTTTTTTAATCATAGAATAGTTTGGGTTGTAAGGGACCTTTAAATGTCATCTGGTCCAGCACCCCTGCAATGAGCAGAGACATCTTCAACTAGATCAGGTTGCTCAGAGCCCCATTCAACTTGACCTTGAATGTTTCCAGGGCATCTACCACCTCTCTGGCAACCTGTGCCAGTGTTTCACCACCTGCATTGTAAAAAATTTCTTCCTTGTATCTAGATTAAAACCATTACCACTTGTCCTTTCAGAGCAGACCCTGCTGAAAAGTTTGTTCCCATCTTTCTTATAGTCCCCCTTTGCACACTGGAAACTGCTACAAGTTCTCTCTGAAGCCTTCTCTTCCCCAGGCTGGAGAACCCAAACTTTTTCAGCCTTTCTTCATAGGAAGGGTGCTCCAGCCCTTTGAGCATTTTTATGTCCTCCTCTGGACTCACTCAAGCAGGTCCATGTCCCTCTTTTGTTGGGGGCCCAAAACTAAACGCTTTACTGCAGGTGGGGTATCATGAAGGTGGAGTAGAGGAAAGAATCATGTCCCTTGTCCTGCTGGTTGCACTCCTTTTGGTGCTGCCCAGGGATATGTTTGGCTTTCAGGGGAGGGAGTACACATTGTCAGCACACTGACACAGATGTCCAACCGGTCGTTGTTACTTTAGATTAACGACAAAGTCTTGTATTGTTTGCCCTTCCTGTATATGCAGTGCTCTCTGACTGGAGAATCCTTGTTTCAGTTCTCCTGCTAGCCATAATGACTGCTGTGCTGAGTTACACCAAATGTCCTCCTGGCCCAGTATTTTGTCACCAGCACGGCCATTAATGGGTGCCAGTTGTAGCACTGTTTTCCCGCAACACTTCCCAGGTTCCAGCTGTCAGGGGCACAGGTACTTTCTCAGCCAGGGGTTCAGTCTGCAAGACTGTTCATAATAGCTGCTGACAGATGTATTGTCCATGGATTTATCTGAAATCTTTTATTTTTTTCTGTCTGACTCCCTAGGTTTCCTGTATCAGTGAGATCTACAATTTAATATGTGTTCTGTGAGAAAATACTTACTTAGGTTTTTTAGCTTACTGTCTGATCATTGCACTGGATGTGCATTTGTACTGTATTTGGAAGCAGGCAACTCTAGCAAGATTAACTTTAATGGGATCGAAACAGAAGTATGTTTACCATGATGATTCAATTACAAATCTAAGACCTAAGTGATACAGATTGGTGAAGATCCCAAACACACTTAAGAACATTTTAGTTACTGAAATGCATCTACTTCTGAGTTGAAAATGACAGCACAGCAAGAGATTGGCTGTAACAAAGATACAGCAAACCAAAAGTGCATGTAGGTCTTCATCAAGCTGTCATTGTCTGAATTGGAATTTAGTGCAGAAATTCCATCTGGTAATTTATATTCTTGCAGAAAAAAAGAAAAACAAATCACTGTGAGGAATATAATGCTCCAAAAGAATCAAGGCTTCTGATTGGTTTTCATCCAAATTAAATGTTTTAAACAGCATTATGAACTGAGGAGCAGGAACTTGCTAGTGGGGACAGTTCTCCCCTCAAAGGCATTACATCATAAGGCCTGCTTAGGTTCAGACTCCTACACTGTGCACACGCTTTATATACAGTTAATGGGACTGTGATCAGCTGCTTCAAATTCATCACGCTGATCCCTGGTGTTTCTGAGGTGGACATCAGCAAACGTGGAACTTAAACTATGTAGAACCTTTGCTCTTGCAGCACAGAGGCTTTTAAGGGCCTTTCATTCTAAGGACATTTTACTTGTTTACCATGCTCTGCTTTCTTGTGTTCCCATTTTAAAATAGAATAATGTATAGTTTTTAACTTTTGTTACATTTACATTAACTTTCATTTCACTATTTCCATAAGTTCATGAATCTTGTTGCTGAGAATGGAAACTGTTTTACCTGCCCTTATCTAATACATTGTTGGATGTCAACAAAATTCAGTACCATGAACCATACTGCTAAGTACATCTGTGACTTAATAAAAAATCATTTATACTCATATATTTTCCCCTTCTAAACTGATCTAATCCTAAAGTACAAACAATTTTCAGTAACCATCCAGTGATCCAGTTCTTCATTCATCAGATCAGACTAACTGATTTTATAGACTGAAAACTAAATTGGCCTCTCAAAAAACTCTAGGGAAATCTGTGTAGGGCATCCCTTGAAGGTGCTGGGGCTTGAGATTTCTTATGTGGACCAACACTACCAACTCTTGTCTAAATGCCATTTTTCCAAGTACTCTTCAGTCCTCACACATGTTTAGATTTTCTCCTCCTCTAAGGTAATCAAGTGCATCATTTGTTAGACCGTTCTCTGAAAAATGTATAATCCTGGTTCCTGAGCCTCATGAGGATGACAGCAAATAGTGATGGATGTGAAAGGCTGGAAGCGACTATGATTGATCTTACTCTGAATCATATCATTAAATGATTATAGAGTAATCCGTAAGTGACTCTGTTGTATTTTATTCATATTTTCCAGTTCTTGAAATTTCCCTATTCCTGTACAGATTCACAGGCTAGCTGTCGACCAGCTGTCCTTCTGACTGTTCTCTCACATGCAGAAGTCAGGCATGCTTTTTCTGTGTCCTTTATCAGTGCAGATGCTTTGAGGGTATTTCTTTGTTTCTAATTTTTTGCACCCTTTTATTTTCTAACTCTCTGGAGAAGTTGTTTTCCCATTATTACTTATCTTCCCTCCTGTTCTAGGAGCACTAGATTGAAAACCCTGTGAGGCATTTTTCCTGGCAACGCTTATAGCTTTTCATGGTTTCCCTTTTCTGTCAGGTCTTTTATTTCTATTATAATATTTTCCTGTGATTTTACCTTTGAATAAATCCTTTCTTTTTCCACCATCAAAAGTATTGTCCACTTTATAAGGGGCTGGAGAGCTGGATTTTGATGCAGCTCCACAACTGACATTTTGCTGTAGGTTGTAGATACTAATATTACGAAATCAAATGAGTAGATGAAAACTGTTGTAGGACTATGTTCTTTAGGTTACTGTATTATGCAATAGATTTCACTGAAAGAGAAAGCTGTCATCAAGGTGTCATGTACCTTGAACTCTTCAGAAATCTCTCTATGGATAAAGCTATGATAGCATCAGAGAAATAGGTATTTTCAATTTACATTTGAGAATTAATTATAAAGTCAGTGCCATAGTTCTCATGTGTGTTGCTTCTTTTTATTTACTGAATTTTATTTGCTCATCGGAGGAGGGGCCCACTTTTTAAGATGACTTGGGTCACTTTGTTGTCTTCCTTCTTCACTGCAGATGTTCTGCTGAGATGCATGTGACGTTTCACATGACTTCAGTCTTGCTTAAGGCAGACCACAAACTTAGGAAAACAAATTTTATACTCATTTATGTGGTCCTGCAAAATACAAGCCTTCTATTGCAACTGTGGTTGGGGGGTGGGGTGGGGAGGGGAAGAAAAGTGATTGTTCTGATTTTATTTAATAAAAGTGGAGATTTTGGAACATAACCTGCAGCAAGTGATGAATTGTACTGCAGACGCCAGCACCACAAATGATTGAATTCACAGCGTTCTGCCTGTATCTGAAGTGGCATCAGCTCCCACAGTGCAAAACTGTTTATTCCCATTCAGTTTCCCTCTAATTCGCATACGCAGAAAAAAAAATCTTTTCATCTCTAGCCTAGAAACCGTATGTGAACATTTTTGGAAAGTTGGTGGAAAATCTTCTTAGTCCCTTGGGTTATGGGAAAGCTCACTCTTTCACCGTTGTCATCTGCAGCTTTGGAACACCTGAACCAAGAAACTCATGCTTAGCACTGTCTATGCATGAGAGTGTTTCTACTTCATTTGTTTCTGTGTTTACAGGGCAGTTGAGAACAAAGTTGTGTTTGTGTGATTGAAGGAAAAAAAGGGCAACAGAAGTGGAAGACGAAGATTATTATTTGTATTTTTTCATTTTATTTCAGGCATTTTTTTATTTTCTTTTTAGTATGGTAAATGTAAATCTATATTCTGATCTAAAACTCACCACTTTATCTGTTTTTTCTTTTTTTCTGTATTTCTTTTGAGGTCAACAGTATCAAAGTGTTGAATATACCTTCATATAGATATATTTTTATGCAACAGATTATTTCTTTACCATTATTGCTATCCATTTAATTTGAAGTGCAGTGTCTGGGATCAGTTTCTCTGTTGTCATTGCTCATTATGAAATTTTTTGGGCTAATATGTGAAGAAACAAAAATATCCATGTCAAGCGAGCAGTTAATTTCTATTGCTTGTCACTGGACCTTCTTAGTGTCAGGTGCTGTTCAAAATTCTCCATATAGCTGTAGCATTGCAATTCTGTCTCAACTTGTTGCGACCTCTGGTATTCCAGTCCAGGCTTTCTTTAAAGCAAAAATTTCCAGTTGTGCAGGATTGTGCGGTGGTTTTTCAATGTTGACAGAAGTCCACTAGGGTGAAAACCACCAAACTCGTTTTCACTGTGACCTAAACCAGGAATTAAACTGAAGTCTCTGGCGGTGAAAAAGTAAACTACTGGCAAGTGAAAGCCTAGCTTCAAATGGCTCAGTTCAGATAAGAATCTGAAAGTTTAACTTTTCTGAAACCATTCTGGTCTCGAAATCAACCCCCTTGCCCCATAAGAGTAATCTGTCTTTTCTGATTTATTGCATAACCAGATTGGGACTGGATTTCTGAGGCACCATAAAGAGCTTTTTTTCATAATGCTTTTGACAAAACCAGTCAGAGAAGATTTGCATTAAAACAAAGCAAAAAATAACTCATGTTTTGAAATCGCAAGTACTAGATTTTCTTCTGGAAAAAAATGCTATTTCCTCTTATTCAAAATTTTGTTTTCCATAAAAGTAAGACACAATGTTAGAAGAAAATCTCTGGCCCTCGCACCAGTGGTGGTAAGGACAAGAAGGACTGGGTTTAAATAGACATTAGGAAAAAAAATTAATAGTAAGAATAGTGAATCACTGGGGCAGGAATGCCTGCGATATTTGCGTAGTTTCCATCACTGAAAATGAGAGGGGCTAGACAAAAGTTTTGAAGAACTGAAAAATACAGGTCCGGTCCTGTCCTAGGATGACAGCATGCATTACATGATGTCTTCAGATGTCATCCAGGTTTATGGTTTTGTGAGTACTTGACTCATGCAACAAAACTCTCCGGTATATTAATGTTCATATGAAAATATCTCGGTGAAAAGAAATTTTTCTCCTGAAGATCCCTCATCATTTACTTTCTGAAATAGTTTAGCAGAGATTTCTCTGTTAAAAAAATGACAGCCTTCATTTTGGTCTTCCACATCACCTTTGTGCAAAGCAGTTGTGAGATGTTAACTGACTAGTATCTATATCCTGAAACTACTGTTCAGATCTTAATCCCAGAATAGTGGTTTATTTTGCATACTGGAATAAGTAGGGTGTTCCAACTTCCCTTATTCTTTATCCTTGAAAGCTGAAATATGTGTGGGAGAGACTTGCAGAGGAAGAACTGATGATGTGAGAAGTACAAGATATGACTACTGGAAATGATAGTTCCAGTAGATGAGACCCACTCAGATAATAAAAATGTGAGTCAGCTCTCACTCATGTGCTAACATGGTAAAAGTCAAATTTTCTCTGACCAACTGTTTTTACATTTTCTACATAAACACCATGATGCATCAGGATATGTCTAAAAATAATTTTTCCTCCCCCCAGCGGATATATCCACAAACCCTGCACAAAACCACTCGTGCTTCTCAAACACAACTACTGAGCTATGAAGCTGTGGGTGAGTGAATGGGCCTGATGAAGATGACTTTCAATCAAACCTTAGCTAAAGATGAGAAGAAAGAGCAACCAAACAGCAAACTTATAGAACGCCAGTTCCAAAAGGGATGCAAAGTGCTGAATGTGCCACCGTGGCTTCTTCTGTCTACCATTTAAATATGGTTTTGTCAAGTTTCAAACTCTTGATTGGTGTGATGTATTTCTCTAGGCTTCTCCTATTTTTGCTTGCTGCTGGAAGTGCTGTATCCTTCTTACCACTGCTCTTTGGCTTTCTAAGAACTATTAAATGTGCCCCTCATCTGAGCTGAGCAGTTTCATACAAAGATTTAATTCAGCTGAATTGGCACATGGCAATGAGGTCACAAGACGTCTTAGTTTTGTTGTGGTCAGCTCTAGTGGGAGCTGGGCGAAAGGTGACTGGCAGATAATATTTGGAGCTGAATGCAGTGGAGGGGAAATGGTGTTATGCTGGAAATCTGGAAAAAGGCTGGTTTTTACATTTGTGGGTTTGCTTACCCGCTTGTAAACTTGTATTGACTTAATATTGATCTATTATATTGATCTATTGATGTTTAGTTCTGTGAGACAAAAAACTTTTTGACCATCCACGCTCCGTTGTCACTTTAGATTTGACTTGTTGAAGTGTGCATAGGTGATGATGATTCTACTGGGGACCGTATGGCTGGGGTTTTGGGGTTGGCTATGGAGGTGGCTCTAAACAGAGAAGAAACAGGGATGGGGACAGTGGGACAGGGCAGCTTTGAAGTTTGTTATAGCACGGAAAACCTGCTTTCTTTGAACCACTGGAAGTCAATGACAGGCTTTGCACTGACCTCTGAAGGAGCGTCTCCTTAGGATTGTCAGCGTGGCAAAATGTACCAGTTGCTCTTGAATAATGTAAGCTCCGTAGAATTTACTGAGTGGTTTGTTCTAAGCTAGGCATAATAAGCTCAGCTGCTGCAGCTTCACTGAAAAAAACTGATACTGGTCTTGGTGGACTTAGGCCTTTTTACATCAACTCACAACCTGTCACATAAGCTGTATAATACCGGACATCTCGCCTCCTGCTGGTCTCTCACACCAAAACTTGGGTAAAAGCCCAGTATTTCTGGGCTTTTGTCAACCCAGATATTAAAGTTCCCTTTTTGCATTCTTCTTGAGTCATGAAAATCTGTATCCTTACAAGTGTTAGTTCGTTACTGGGCGAAAAGGAACTATCATGACCTAAATGAGGTAACAGTAGGGATTAATTTGGGATTTTCAGAAGTCTTCCACGATGACCTAATACTGGTCCCATTTAAGCCACCACTGGGATTGAACTGGGTTAGAATTAGATGCAATATTAAGTGCTTTCAGAAATCTCATCTGAAGTGTCGATGTGGTACATTCTTCAAAAGAAATTAAATAAATAAAAATAAAACCCTCCACATTTGAAGTGTGATTTCAACAAATCCTTCTATTTTATGCAAACAGGCATTTCACAGATGTGTACAGTTTCTATAAAGATAACTTCATCATTAAAACGTGGAAGATTAACAATCTTTAACAATTAAAAACATTTTTATTTTTGCTGTCTGGGTTTTTCAAAGCAGTTTCTAGATTTTGAATGGAAAATAGTAAGTGTTGCATGGGTTTTATTTTGCCTTAATCATTGAAAGCATAATCCTGAAATAAATTTTGAGCTAAATCCCCTGTGACCAGAAATATTTCTTTAAACTCTAGGGATTCAGCCAGCTATAGTTATATTTTATGCCAACTAGCCAGATGTATTTAAAAGAAAGAAAGCTCTATTCTAAGCAAAATAAATTCACAACTCTTTACCATAAATTTTAAAAAATAAACCTAAAAGCCAACGTAGACTTTATTCCCACAACAGCACAGAATAAATATAAAAAAATGGATGTCAGATGGGAACAGAACTAATGTTTATGCATTGCAGAGTATTGCCTCAGGAAGACCAGTGCAATTGCCTGGACTCACAGGAGAAGTGAATTGGTGCAGGCACTTTATGGTTGATAGAGGCATCTCCTCACTTGTGTAACACCAAATCCTTTTTTGGTCAAGAAACTGAAATTTTTCCGATCTCCAGTGCTTGGCTGAGTTTCAAGAAGCTCTTGTTTGACCAGAAAGCTCTAAATAACAAAAAAGTAGCACAAGGCTTGACCGGGTTTGATTCTGAGGGCAGTGAAGCTGATGAGAGTCTCACCTGACCTGGCTATGCATATGAAGTATTGGGATCTACACACACACCTGACTCCTAATATTGATTTATAAACAGTGATTTGGAACTGTTCTGAAGTTACATCTTCAAATGCATGGTGGAGACCTAGTTTTCTATCATTTTCCTCTGCCATCCTTTCCTTGCATTCGCTTTTCTGTATTACTTCATTCCTACTCCACCACCACGACCACACCCCACCCCCGCAACCCCCCACTGCCTTTCTTCCTCTAATGCTGCCATTTACATCAGCAGAAAATCACTACAGGAGTGGCTTCCATAAAGCAGCAAGTAGACTTAAAGTCAAGGAACAGTTTCAAAGATGGGTTTGCTGTGTTCCTGTGAATATATCATAACGGTAATAAGGGTTTGGAATACGTATACATACACCATAGGGGTAACCTCATCATTACCCACCCATGGTCACTCTGATCTCAAGGGATCTCATTCCATATCCTCAGCGTAGTTCTGGCATGTTCCCTCTGCATGGAGGGGAGAATAGAGAATGACCTTCCTTTGAAATCCTTGGTGTATTTACATGAGAGCATGCCAAATGCATTAACAAGTGGTGGAGTGAAACCCCGAGTGAGTAAACATGGTCAGTCCAAATGCGTGTAAATAAAGCTAAAATTTCAGAGGATGTCCTGCCTGCTTAGATTTACACCACAAACTATAGGAGGAAATGTCAGACCAGTGAGACTCTGCTCTATTCATTTATTTTTAATTGCTGTTTTGTCATGGCATAGCGCATCAAACTCTCAGGAACTACTTTATCTCTTCTTTGTAAAGTAGATTTGATTCAGGTGACAACCCTGAACCAAATTTTGTGAAGAATAGCATGAAGTTCCTTTGCACATAGTAGCAGCTTCTGGTAGCTGGCATTTGGGATGTTGTGTTCTCTGTACACTTATCTCTCTCATCTGCTGCACTCTCACTCAAAGAAAAAGAGAAGGCTGCTGCTACTATGCTGGAAGCAGATATTTGGCTGAGTGCTTCCATGGTTTTGGACGGGTGTTCCTACTTTTAGCAGCATGCCTAGACTTTGAGAAGTACCTTATGATGAGTGAACAGCTATATGAGGAACTTTCAAACTTTAAATCGTATCCAAGGAACCTCCGATAATAAAGGCTTCAGCTCATACCCACAAGTGGTCCTGTGGGAAAACTGGTCTTTGGCTTTTATTTCCTGAAAGGAAGGATTGTATGGCAGTGTTGGGGCTTCGGGGTCTGTATAATCAAGGCTCGGCATGATGAATTTGATGTACTGGCATCTGTTCTGTATGCTTTGTAAGGCTTCCAATAAAATATGAGTAAAAAAGAAATATGCTTCATATGTCTATATAGGACATATGGCAGTTAAAGCTTTAGATATGGCATTTTTGTTGAGTAAAGAGAGATATGTTAGAACAGGCATAAGTGGCACAGTTCTGTCTAAAACAAAAGGGGAAAATTTAGGAAGGAAATCAAGGCAGATACGACCTTTTTTTGGATGTTTGGGGAGGCAAGGAATTGCTTCAAGCTTTGAAAACCCTGAAGCTCCAGACAGCATCGTGTTTCTGTATGTAATCCTTCAAAGAGGGCAAGGTGTGAAAACAAGCCAATAAATGTGTAAGGGGTGAAGGCAGATTTTTACAGATCAGAGTCACGGTTGCCAGCTTTTCCCTGCCACAAAACCCCAATGTCCCTCTCCAGGAACTCAATCCAGAATATTATTTTTGGATGACTGCCTCAGCAAATCAGGGCGGTGCAGATGAGGGCCCTCTCCCACCAGAATTTCCAGCCCCTCTATGATTGCACAAAAGGTAAAAATAAGAACGAGGCTGAAGGTTGGGTGATTTTGGTCTGTGATGGATTTTTGCAGTGCTATCCATGTTGCCTTTGCTTTCCATAATGAAAATTCGAAGCATGATTAGATAAATTAAGTGTTTTCTGTCTTGCTTGTGCTTTCTCTCATAGCAAAACCAAATAGTTTTTTCTTCTTCGCACTTTTTCTGCAGCTGCTTCCCCTGGCTCCTCCTTGGGGCTTGCCCACTGGTGCCCAGGCCGGCTCTGATGTGGGGCAGATGCCAGGGAAAGAGCCATGGTGGGAACTTTGCCAGGAGCCTCCTTGTGTTGCTCAGGGGTCACATCTCAGCCCGGGCCTAGCCCAGGATGAACATTACTGCGCAATCTACAAAGCCCTATCAAGGAACCGGAGTTTTGCAACCCTTCAGAGGAGAAAGCCCTTTGAAATGTTGGTGTTACACCCACAAAGCAAAGGGTTGCTACATTTTTCTTCATACAAACTCTCCAGATGTCATCTGTAGGTTTCTGAAGGAGTTAACAGACAGAATTGAAAATGAAAGAGCTGTTTCCCCTGGAGGTGGTCCAAAGGAATATTTGTGGGAGATACTTCACAAGCAACGGATAGCTTATGAATCCCCTGCCTCAAATTTATGAGACATGAATTGAACAGAAGATGAAATGCTTTGTAACATGATTTGGTTTCAGTCATTCAAGCTGATCATGAGCTACCCACTATTCAGACTGGCTGCTTGTGGGAGCAAAATAGCACCCTCGAAGAGTACTTTTTCGGTGCACTGGTCTGGCAGAAAGCAGTTCTTCATCAGCCTGTGCCTTTCTGTTGTAGAGCACCATGTGGTCTCTTCCACCTGGTACCTGTGTTTCTGCTGTTGATGAATTCCCCAAGCCTGTGAAACATCTGAGTTGGTTCTGCTTTTCTCCTGGCCTAGAAATGTCCTTTCCTGCACCACAGCTGGGATATTACTCACTGTAACAGCACCAACCCATGTTCCACAATTAGAAACAGTCTCTGGAGGACAAAGAGCAATGGCTGCTCTTACTTCCCAATCCTCTTCAGTGTGCTGGGGGGCAGAAGCCAGAACCCTTTGAGGGAGAAGAACATAAATTTTATTTCTCTCTGAATAGAAAAAGAAAGTACAACTGATTTCCTATGGCGCAGGACAGTCAGAGGAGAAAATTTTGTGCAATTCAGACTCTGGCTGGGAAAGGCAGTCATTTTCTGGGATTCGCCTAATGATCCCACTTCCTGGGAAACCCATCAGAGCCACCTGTGGACTGCTGTGGTGAAAGCAGTAGTGAGATGAATTATTTTCAAAGAAAGGAGAGACATAAGGAGCTCAGCTGATACAGAGCAGTACAACTTCTCTGGCAACATAATTTATGTCAGCTCTAAGATCTTTTATTGCTGGAAGCAGAAACATAATGAACAGACAGGTGAAAAGCTGTGTGAGCTGAGGGAATTCCACATGAAGGAGAAGGGAAGACACATAGAAAATGTTTCAGATTATTTCCATTGAGGCAGAAAGCATCTACTCATGGTAATAGATTATTCATGGAGCTAATAGATTCTTAAGCCCTGGTCAGAGGCCTCTGGATGCTGTCACAATGCACACACATTCTTTATCCATTCCTTTCACTAGGACAGCTCTCCTCCCTGCAATCTTCTTGCGAGAGGGTATGATAGCAATGACTCTTGGCCTTGCTGGGCACAGCTCAGTATCGCATATGTACGATCTCATGAAACCAAAACATACTCTCAAAGAGCTCTTGTACTCCAGGGCTTCCACTTCAGGAAGGATATTAGATTTCAAAGCATGTTTACATATTTACTGTAACACTTCTAAGAGCAGGTTTTTTTTAAAAGGTTATAGCAACATCTGTTTGCCTTTGATGGGGACAATTCCTCTTGCTTATGTTCCGTAGACTGTTGAACTTACAGAAATATTAAACATTTTAAATTGTCTGAAGGGGGTTTGGGAGCTTTTTTGGTGTAAGAGGTTAGAAACCAATTCATTGCAGAGATGAAGCTAATAGTAGGGCAGTGAGCTCTAAAGACCTCACAATTATGCTTCAAAGTGTGTTGTGTTTGCTAAACTTAAAGAGAAAGAAGGAGTCTGACTATATCTGTGGTTCATACTGTGCTGTTTGTGGTACACAGCAACACAAAGGAGAGAGTTTTCTGGTTACTCCATATCAATGGGGCATCAGAGAGATGTGGAAGAAATTGCATAGTCAAGCAGCTTTGTGAGTCCTTTGTGTGATTTTAAGTGTTCAGGAATCATAAATTTTATAATAATATGATTGGATTAAAAATTTGAAATGCCGAGCATGAAACTGGAAGGACTGAACCTTGGAAACAAACACTGGTTATACTTTGTAGCTATTTTTTTGAAGCCATCCAGTTCAGTAGCATATTTTTCTTTAAAAGTTAAAAACCTATATTCATACTGGTTGTAAAATTTATGAACATCAAATATTCTGAGATATATAAATTCAACTCAATAGAAACAGATTAATGCTAAAACATTTTACTTTCTTGACTGTCAGCTGTGTGCAGTCCATGTTCACCTGAATGCAGGAAAACACTTTATTATACTTTACTGGAATATGCTAATGTGACAGACTGTGTTTCTATGTGATTTAAAGAGCTATGGTAACATCACCCTCGCAAAAAAATTACCTATTTTGAAGTTTGTTGATGAAAAGTGAATGTATTAGTCTTATCTTCACTTCAGCTACTGTCTGTTCCATCGATAGCTTAGCATGAACTTTGGGAAAGCTAGTGTTAATGTTGCTTCCACACATTTCAATGTATGTGTGCCTAGGAAACTCTGGCTTTCAACTGGAAGTACATATGGCAGCAGACCAGGATATTCTCTTGGGAATTACAGAGGGACAGAATAAATAAATCTGGACAAACTGGATCCAGCAGTGAGAGGAAGAAGGTAGCTTGAAGCAGCTTTTTTGAGATTTCGCCATCCCCTTTCAGCATTCAGATCTAAAACTTCCTGACAACTCATTCTCAGCCAACCTACTTAACCCCAGAGGCATAGGTATGGCTTACAGCTATTAGTAGACATGGGAGATTTATGATCCTCCAACATGATTTCATTTCACTGGCACTGAAGGTGAATTGATGCTTAATTTATAGGAAAGGACAATATCCAAACTCTTGATCTCTCTTTTATCCCTTAGGAGTACAGTCTTCTTAAAGGCATGAAAAGCTAAAACTCAGCTTTTACCACTTCACTTCTGCCAGCCAGCCCTGCCACTCGGCTGGCAGATACCATGAAGGCACCACATGGGCCTACATCACCAGTGAATCTCACATGAGGCTGTCCATC
The DNA here is from genome assembly GCA_009867235.2 of Psittacus erithacus. Lineage (NCBI taxonomy): Eukaryota > Metazoa > Chordata > Aves > Psittaciformes > Psittacidae > Psittacus > Psittacus erithacus. The sequence continues at coordinate 41,665 of WYDI02031898.1, read as the reverse complement.
CTCGTATGAGGATTGTTTCAAGTTAGCACAGTAAAGACAGCAAGAAAGAATGCTAGTCCACAGCTGGTGATAAGACTGCATGAGATGGTGCTGAGTGCATCACACAGTCTTGCAACTGTGTCTGGTTTATCTTTTCCCATGTTTTCCTCAAATAGGTATGCAGAAGAACTCAGTTGATTCAGATCACTTGTCCTCTGACAAACTGCCCATGAGTTTTCCAAGTGAGGCTTGAGGAGTCTTTCAGTTGGAGAAGAGAGACAGGGCTAGAGGGTCCATGAGCTTTGGGAAAGTATCTGATTTGGTAGCAAACATGCAACTTTAAGACATTCATGCTTTGACATAGAGGAGCAGCAAGGGCAAGAACTGGAGAAGTGTGAATCCCAGTCCCAGTTCTGACCCTAACTCAGAGGTGCTCAGGGGATGGATTAGGTCTCTGCTCTTCACTTTGAACGAGAAAACCACAACATAAAATTATCATTTAGATTCATGATTCTTAGAACTGTCCCAGCTTTAAGGAACATATGGCTGCCAGACCTCATGACTTCTTAGTCTGTTCTTCAGGGAAGTGGAAAAAGACATATTTTGTTTATTTGTTTGACAATTTCTTTAAGTGAACATGGAGGAATGTAGAAATTTGAGCAATGCAGGGAGTTAAGCTTAATCTTCCCAAATATTAACCTGTAAGTGAAGTTGCAAATATGATGGTTTTATGTTGATATGCACTGGAGTGAAAGCAGAGATAGAAGTGGGGAGGAGAACCATGGTTCTTAGGTTTTAGGTCTATTTCTAAAATAGTTGTGTTTTCAAGTGGCAGTTTACCACAAACATTTATGTTTAATTAAAGTTGTCTTATATATTGGAGGATCATACTTACCACACATATAGCATCTTCCCAGTTGTAATGGCATAGCTGGATAGTTGTGGAGTTAGAGCATTAGCCTGCTGTCAGAAGATAGCTTGCAGAGGGCTATTAATACACTTGTCTGGGAAGGAGGAGGAGGATATTCTCTTCTTTCTTGTGCAAGGCATCACTTTTTGTCCCTTCCTGTACTCTTAAAGTGAGTACAAGTGATATTCTGTCTTTCAAATATCTGAAATAGTCAACAACTGAGATTTCCTAGACTTCATTCTTTTTAGAATAGAAAGGTGATTATAAAAAAAAAAAAAAAGAAGAGGGGAAGCAATTTTTGCGATATCCGAACAGAGACTGGTTGCTTGGGACAGCTCAAGTTCTTTAGCCCACAGCTGCAATTATTTTAAATAAACAAAACCTTGTGGGTTTATCCCATAGAAAGAATTCCTAATGTTTTTTTGTATGCTAAACCATCTCATTTGAATTATGCCTGGGATTAGCCTGGGAAATGTTACTCAAATGACTGAATTTTTTTTAATTTTATTTTAACAGATCAAAACGCCTTTTCAGCTTATAAAAGCCTTTTTCCCATAATTGACATTATTCCTGCTTTTTCTTTTAAGTCCTTAGAGGATTATGAATGTCAGTATTAGAATAAAAGGAAGATTGCTTTAGATAATTTTATGTGCAGGGCTCTGCTCCAAAGGAACCAAACTCAGATGAGGATCTCTGAGAACACTGGTAAAAGGGACATGATAAAAATAAGGTGGGGGTGAAGAAGACCAAAGGAGAGGAGGGGAAGGAATCAAAATCCACAAATCAAACTCAGCAGGGGCTTCCAATATAGCTGACGTACTGCACTTTCGGTCATTACAATCCATCTGGAACATTTTGATGCTGTAGCATAACGTTAGTTCAAGATTGTTTTCACTTAACACTGATTTTTTTTTTTTTTCCCGACTTCTGTGAAGCTTTCCAGTAATTGTAGTAACATGATGTTATCCTAGATTAACACAGGATATGCCCGCAGGGAACTGAAGGTGTACAGACTGCGTCCCTAAGACAGTAAAGTTTAATGCCACAGTTGTTTTCTGACTCAGGAGCAGAAGAGGAACCTTTGAAGGACAATTCTTGGTATATAAAGTCACAGTACTTCAGTTCCCACAGGAGAAGGTGTTATCCCGTATCACAGAGATGTCATGCTAGCAAATCCCTCACCTACAGCAACAACAGGAAAGAGCAATGGCTTTTTTAAAAGTGGCTCTCCTTAACCTTATTTTAAGACCATCTTGATGGCTGCCCTTCAGTATGTCTCAAAGACCACTTCTGAAGAGTGTTTCCTCTCACCTCCACTACCTGTGCTCGGCAAAGCAATGCCTGGAAAAACTAACTATACCATAGACTGCTGTGTGACCAAGCACGGTCTGAGAGTGATGAAGCATCACATGGCACAGAAATGTATCCTATATGACCACTCCAGCTGTGGAGGGAACACAAGACACATTCACCCTCCTCCCCTCAGTAAACCTTCATGCTTCTTCTGAAATGCTGTAATTTCTTTGTAAGACATAGAAATGGTCATTTCCATGTGACTTCTGTCTCTGTGGTGCAAAAAAAGGCTTTTTTAAGAAGTGGAAGTATCATAGTCCCTTATTCATCAGATACCTAAAATTAAACATAGGAATAAATGTGCTTCCCTCTTTTCTATGATGTAAATGTTTAGTACTGCTTTTGAGATGAAAAACAATATTGTTTGAAATCACACCTCCCATTAAAAAAAATACAACCTGTAATTTTTTTCTGAATAAGCTGGTAGGACATCTTTTGCCACTAATTTGAGCAGACATATAGGAAATGTCATAGACTTATACCAGGCAGCCTACAAGTTTTTGTTGGCAGGCAGTGATCAAGATTAAGTTTTCCTCCAACTTTTTACTGCATTGGCAGTAAGCTACCTTAGAGTGAAAAGGAGAGAGGTAAGGATGCGAAGGAAATCTAATCAGCCTAATGCAGCTCCCTAACAATTTATATCCTCCATCACAGATGATGAGAAGGTACTCCAAGGGATAAATCTTTGGAGATGTTTACAAAATTTCCACTTTTCATGGGGAACCTCTGTCAAGTTGTTATATCTAGCCCATGCAACCCAGTCCAAGTCTAAGTGACAACAGCAGCATAAAAAGAGCAAGGTAAGAGTCTGTTGGCCCTTTTTTTTTAGTCTTTGACTGCTAGTCTGATTTGCCATACATCAGTGTTAAGGAGCCTGATGGGGAGGAGGCCACTTTGTTTGATGGGTACATTGTTGTCTTGATTTTTTCCACTGTCCTGGAGGCCTTACAATGGTTAAGGTGCAGCCAGTAGCAGGAAATGTCATCAAGTCAGCCAGCCCCCATGTGCTGCAGTCCCTTTAGGGTGGAAGTGGGTCAGACATAGCAGTTGTTAGACTTCAAACAAATGCTCATTTCCCTGGTAGAAGTAATCCAGCAGGAGTGTGGAGAGTTGAATCCTCTGAGGTCGAGTTAGCAACTGAAAGTATTGAAAGTGTAACTCAGTTACCATCACAGAATCATAGAATAGTTAGGGTTGGAAAGGACCTTATGATCATCTATTTCCAACCCCCCTGCCATGGCAAAGAAAAGCCCAATTTCTTAGTTGTTCTGAAGCATCAACTTTTGATGATACATACTGGTGCTGTGCAGTAAATGTTTTGAGGAAGGATAGATCAGAACTCAGGACACTGGTTAAAAAGTGAAATAGCTGGTTTCCAATTTCAACCTCATTACAAATTTCTTCTGTAACCACAAAGGTCATTATCAAGTTATAGTGGTCAAGACAGCCAAGTTAGCCCTGGAAATGGACCCCTGAATTTATGTAGCCCCGGTAGGAGCATTCTCACAGCAAAGCTTTTGTTCCTGTTCATTATTCCTACACTGCTCTGTGAGTGCTGGGCCATATTTTATTTTTTCTTGATCCAAGAAGCTTTTTCCTAAATACCTGTAGAGCAAATTTTGGCTAAATAATGCCATTGATGACTTAGCTGCTTCAGGTATCAATGCCATTTAATCTGCAGAATGCCACTGGAATTAGAGGCTGGAGAACTGTCAGCCTAAAATCCAGAAAAGCAGAAAAGAGGTTTGCTGTACAGTAAGGCTAATAATCCAGGCTAACTCTTAAAGTTAGTGTCACACATAGGTAAGGTTAAGTACATGAAATATTTTAAAACAGATTATTCTGATGGTGGATTTAATATATTAGATCTAATGTAATAGATGAAAGTTTGGAATCCCACTCTAAAGTCCAGAAATACTTTACAAGTTGATGAAGTTATGGAACCATTATGTGAAACACACCTATTTCTGGCACCATTTAGAGGTCTTATAAGTATTTCCATTAGACCCAGCTTTGTCCCATGCAGATATCTCTTGACATTTTGAACCTGTGCCATCTGGTTTTAACCAGCTACTTGCTTCCCAATGAGCAAATTGTGTGACTGGTGGAGATTTTAACTGTTCATGACAACTTGAGTAATTGCTGCCAAATGATGTGGAATTATAATCCAGTGGATAAGCATTCTTGTCAAGATCTTTAAACCCACAAATGAAAACCTGTAATTCTAATTTGCTATTTAAGGACATGAAAACAAGATCTATGTTTTCCATAAAACTGGGCCTGCACCTGATATCTCTTGTCAGAAGATGCCTTATGCTCCAAATCTTAGAAAATCAAAGCCAATTACCAAAGTTTCAAAGAAGGGTTTAGGAATGGAGAAGTAGGCACCACTTTAGGAAATTTCATCTCTAAACAGGAGGAGCTTGGCATAAAACCACCGTCACAACGAAACAGGACAGTCATCCCCAAAAGAAGTGAAAGATGGCATGGAAGGCGGCCAGTGTGAAATCAAAGCAGCCGTAGCAAGGCTGGAGAGAAGTCAGCTGCAGATGAAAAGCAGAGATAAAAAACTTTGCATGCTTTTCTCTGAAGCCCTGTGAGCTTGCATTCATGTGGGTGAATATCACTCATTTTCTAATGAGTCACTGGAGCAGCTGAAGCAAATGACTAAATGAAGAATAATTATGTGTTGCAACAAAATGCTAAAGAAAGCAGAGTGTCCGCAGTCTCCTAATATCTTCAGACAAAGCCTCTTCTGGAAGATAAGTACTGACAAGATGTACAGTACCCCAGCTCCAGTGCTGGGGTAATTGAGGGGTATTGGCTTGTTTCACAGGGGAGATTCTTCTGACCTTAGGATCTAATGGGCTCTTCAGTGAAGAGGTGACTTGAATACTTGCTTATGGTCCAGTGTTAAGCCTTCCTTGATTCCTCTGCTGCCTAGCATGAGTAGGGAACAGAAGCAAGGCGAATAAGAGCAACAGCAAGGAGAATCATTTGGACGTGCATCTCTAATGACTGACTGTGGGACCAAGGGGCTGCCAAATACCAGTTGTATTGCTTATTTGTCTGTATGGGGGGATCTTTGTCTCACTGGCCTTGTCCAAATAACTCTTTCACAAGTTTTCTATGGGTAGACGGTTGCAGACATAAAGTGTAAGTTGGGCTAAAATTCTCCAGGAATCACCCAGATTATGGATACCCTCTAAGGCTCTCACCTTTACCCTGGGTAACAATGACTCTGATAAGCTCTGTTGCAACAGAGGGTTGTTTTCGTGTTCACCTTCCTTGTGGAATCAGAGCACAAGGGGTTTCCCCTGCAAATCTATCAGAAGTCAGTGCACAAAATTCATAGTATCTCACACTCTGCAATTCCCATATCCCACTGCCAAAATTGTTTTCTGTTTTTATCACATTTTTTTTTTTTTCTGTTTTAATCACTTTATTTCACTTAGTTCAAAGTAGTTTTGCAACAGTTAGGCTGGTCTGGACTTCAGTATGTGTCTTTCTTCAGTAAGAAGGAATGCAGTTCTAAGTAGCATCAGTCATAATAACTGCAGTTTTATCCTTAATAATTTAGAGTTCCTTCATGACTGTACCTCAACATGCAAGAAGGGCTGGATAAATCTACAGGGTTTGGGGCGGCAGGTTGTTTTGGTTTATGTGCAGCTTTCAAGGCATTAGAAATATAATTCACTTGGGGGCTTTTTCTTCTCTCTTCATTGAATGATGAAATTCATTTTAGCAACTGGAAAATCTTAGATTCGGTGCCACCATGTAAATTTTCAGTTGGACAAAATGATGCCATTGCCTTGTATATTATTAGAAAAACACCACATGGAACTGTGCAAGTGTCCTGTAATATCGTGATTACAGTGTTAGACTCGTGCCAGTTGAAAAATATGACTAACTGAATATTAGAATATTCAGAATACTCCTTCAATTATATGTTTGGCTGTCCACATAGACATAGGCAGTCTGTTGAAATACTATGTCAATTTGTATTATGGCAAGCTTGAAAGGTTTCCTTAGAAGGAAAGGAAAGGCTGGACAGCCTTTAGCATGCATTGCAGTAACACCTAATCCTTCCATCTCATCAAAGCCTGCTCATGGGGAAAGCGATGAGAAAAAAAAACCCAAAGGAACACCCAGGTAGTGCAGGAAGGTGCTCCTGTTTAACCTGTGAAGTCTGGTCCTCCAGCCCAAACTCATGCCTTGCTATGGTGTCAAGTGGCATCCTGTGGCAATAGGAGGCCTCTTTTGGGTAACAGGAGAAATCAAGGTACCAGTCATGGCACAGCTTCTGTGTCTTTTTGCAAGAACTTCTAGAATCATAAAATCACTTAGGTTGGAAAAGACCTTTAAGACTGAGTGCAACTGTTAACCCAGCACTGCCAAGTCCACCACTAAACCGTCTCCCTAAATGCCACATCAACACGTCTTTTAAATACCTCCAGGGATGATGACTCAACCACTTTCCTGGGCAGCCTGTTCCAATGCTTAGCAACCCTTTTGATGAAGCAGTTTTTCTTAATACCCAATCTAAAACCTCCCCTGGTGCACATTGAGGCCATTTCCCCTTGTCCTATCACCTGTTACTTGGGAGAAGAAACTGACATCTCACTACAACCTCATTTCAAGTAGCTGTAGAGAGCCATGTGGTCTCCCCTGAGTCTCCTTTCCTTTAGATCAACATTCCTACATAACTTGCTGTTATTTGAAAACTCCTGAGGGTGCACTTGATCTCTTGGTCCACATCATTGATAAAGATATTAAACAGAACTGGCCCCAGTACTGAGCCCTGCGGAACACCATTTGTGACCAGCCACCAACTGGATTTATCTGCATTCACCACCACTCTTTGGGCTCAGCCATCCAGCCAGTTTTTTACCAAGGGAAAAGTATGGCCATCAAAGCCATAAGTAGCCAGTTTTTCCAGGACAATGCTGTGGGAAACAGTGTCAAAGGCTTTACTAGAGTTTACTTAGACAACATTCACAGCCTTTCCCCGATCCACTAAGTGAGTCACATTGTTATAGATGTATATAACCTGATATATCAGGTTAGTCAAGCAAGACCTGCCTTTCATAAATCCATGCTGACTGGTCCTGATCACCTGGTTGTCCTGTACATGCCTTTTGGTGGCATTCAAGATGATCTGCTCCATAACCTCCCTCAGCACCAAGGTCAGACTAACAGGCTTGTGGTTCCCCTGGTCCTCTTTCTTACCCTTCTTGTAGATGAGCATCACCTTTGCTACCTTCTAGGCAACTGGTACCTCCCCAGCTAGCCAGAACTGCTGATAAAGGATTGAAAGAGGCTTGGTGCATACTTCCCCCAGCTCCCTCACTACCCTTGAATGGATCCCATCCAGCCCCATAGACTTGAAGCACTTTTTGAAAGAACCTGATTTCTATTGCCAAATTACAGCCTCTGTAATTATAGTCTGGTTGCCTTGAGTTTGAATTGAATGCACAAATAAATAATAAATAAAATGTGTTTTAAAAGTACTAACTGGGCAGAATGGCAGAAGGCATAGGGGTGCAGCCACAGGGGTTGAAAAAGCTTACTTTATTGTATTTTTTTGTTACTTTTTGCCTGAAATAGCCTCATATTTTCAGGTCAGCTTATGGCCAAGAAAAACACAAATCAAACCAAAGCCCACAGGAAAGCGTAACAGCCCTAAGAAAGGCCAGCGAATGAAGGGTGTAGAAAAATCACTGTGAATGATATCATTGACCACTGGCAGTGGGAAACTCTGAGGACTTGTAGCTGCTCATAAAGAGGGGTTGGGGAAATGAAATGTTAAAATATTCTGGATTTTTATTTATTTGTCTACTGTTTTCTAAGAATCCTGGGAGAAACAGCTTCATTATGATTGCCACCCATTGCTTTCTGACTTTTAAGGTCCCATGGATGCAATTTATGCCTCTGAGTTGCTCTAGATACAGGGGATGAAGTCTGTTCCTAGCCTTGCTAAAGTTGCTGGGAGTTTTGCCATTCAATAGGGCACAGATTTCACTGTAGATTTTCAGCAGCACAGTCTTAGATAGAGTAAGTCAAAATGCTGCCACTTCAAAGAGCAACACTTTGCAAAGAAGAGGAGGCCTCATTTAGCAGTTTGTGGCTTAGAATCACTTCTGTTACTTTTATCAGCATTGGGTATGGTAGCACAGTATGAATTAAGTGCACGGGATATGAATTTCCACATTTAATTAGAAGCAGCTTTCTTGCAGATGTTGATGTGGACCTAACGCTAGAAAGCAAGAGTGAGGAAGCACAGAAGCAAATTGAGAGTGCTTCAGGTGGATATTGAGCTGGACTTATTAGATCACAATCATCTTCTCACAGTACAAAAGGGCTTTGTGTTCAAGTATTTTTTTTACAACTGGCCATGATTTTTTGTTAATGCATCTGAGTGCACTGGTCTGTAGTCTGGGGTTGTGTTGCTCTGCTCTGCTGTCTTTCAGAGACTCGATTTCATGTGTGTGGTAGACTACATTTTAACAAAAAGCCTGTGTCACAGATCACCTTTCCTACTGTTTCTGAGCACAGGTTGTCCTTCTGTAGTATCTGTTGCAATGATTTTAATTGAAACATGATACTGAGAAAGCAGAAAAGATATTGGATATCATCAGTTCATGGTTTCCACAGCTCAAAAGTCAAGGAGCACATGCCATGGGATGAGGCAATTCTCAGTAGACCACAATATGGGGAATGTGGAGTGTACCTGTACTCCTGATGCTTTCCTGGCAGGAAAAGGGGGTTGACTGACTTCTGAGCTATTTCTGTGCTTTGGTGTGTAGGCAACCTCCAATTAGTAGTTCATGCTACAGCCTCTTTGATGCTTTGCTACTGCTCTTTAGATTTGGTACCATAGCACACAGGATATCCTGGCTTGCGTGCAGTTGCAGGTGTATCTACAAAAGCATGCTGGAATATCACCAAAGCTAAAATTGAAGTAGAGGCAAAATGAACCAAAGTCACAAGTCAGTGAATCTGAGAAAAATCCATAGCTCTGTGTCCTACTCTGATGCCCTGTCCACCAAATGTGGTGGATTGGTGTATGGTGCTCCTTTCCCAGCTTCAGTATCTGGCTTACGCTGGCTGAAGTTCAGCCTAAGCAATCTGAATGTGACATAGGTAGGTGTTGGTGCTGTTCAGCTCATAGAGATGGTGAAGGAACAGGGTTAAATACCACAGTTTACTCACTATCGTCGTTCCCCAGGGTCACAAAATAGTTTACAATGTTAAATTATCTGTATTAAAATTGTTTCTCCATGCAACTGGAGACCACCCAGAGCCCAGATACAGCAGCGTCCTCTCCAAGGAGATAGGCTGAAATTATTTGGAGTTCACTGCCCATAAGGCATATTCTGGGCTCGTTGTGTGCACGCAGGCAGTGCTCAGGGGAATTCTTTCAAAGCACTCTGTTTCTGGTGTGCTTTGTTTGCATTTTGTAATGGAATCATTTAAAAAATAAATAACAGTTTAAAAATAAATGAGTGACCTTCATATTTAATATTTATCTGGGATAACTGGCATCCATGTCCATGCTAAAAAAAACCCTCTTTACTGGCTTTATGAATCTGTCTATTCAAGTATCTGTATTTCAAAAGAGGCTCATAATATTTGCATGTTAAGTAGCACACAGTTTCTTTTATCAAGAAAGTTTCTTCCCTATGTAATTCTAAGCTGAAAAGAGAATTTTGTGCTTTCAACTAAATTTGCCAGAGTCTCAGTAGCACAAGTAGCTCCAGTGTAGTTTTGCTTTGCCATAGACTCCAGACTTGCTGTAAGACCAAATCAAGAACCTAGCTGTTTGAAATGATTTATCATTTTGTTCAGCTGTACCTGAAAATAGAAAGTGTCTACCGGTGTCACCAGAGTACCTTAGAGAGTTTTTCATGTCGTTTTTAAATGAAAGAAAAATTACTTACCAGGCATTGATTCTGTACGGGTAGTCTTCATGTATGGTTAGAAGCAATGTAGATTATTAGAGGAGCATTAACAGCAAATTGAGAAAATCAAGAAATCTGAGACACACACCTTTATCACCCACTCATTTTGGATGCCTCTATGTGGCTTGTCCATTGATTTTACTTTAAGCATATGACATATTGACTATATTGTCCCAAATGTTCACTTCCTTGATGGAACTGGCCCCATCCAAGTCCACTTTTGGGCTGAGTGTTAAATGTCCTGCTGAAAGAGTCCTGAAATTCATTTCAGCTGTGTTAACTGGTGTCCATGGTGCCAATATAAAATACAACAACACAAGTGATGTAATTTAGTTATTCAAAACCATTTTGAAAAAGCTTGGATCTTTTGTAACCAGGCCTACTGTAAGATACATTGGAGTGAGCTTATTGTGAGGATTTGAGAGTTGCAAGGATAAGACACTGAGAGTTCATACCCATACGAAAGGAACAGAAGAATTACAATGCTCTGCAGAGCTTTGATTAGCTGTCTCCAGAGTAAATACGACCTCTGGAATAAAAGCTTTCTCTCACACCAGGCCCCAGAACTGGCAACTTTAGCACATTCTCTTTGTTCACCTCCAGGATGGCTGGCAGGTTCAGCCAAAGGAGAGAGACTGTAAATTACAACAAAAAGGGAGCTAGAAGATGTTATTTTAGTCAGACTACTGAATGACTTCATTGCCGAGGTGGTGCACGGTGTGCACAGTAATCAGGCTTCTGTAGACTCAGTGCAGTAGCTTGCACTGTGGGGTTGTGCTGGAGAAAGCTCGGAAAGAAATCTTTCAGCACACCCTTACGGTTGAATGATCAGGCAAGTCCTGTATCTCTTTCATTGTACTTCTACTGTATCTACTTCAGATCACTCTTTGCATAAGCAGTAAGGCTGAATTCTTTCAGCCAGGACATCAGGCACCAGTTTTGCAGAACATCAGCTACTCATGTAGACGTGTATGTCCACAGAGTTCCAAAAAGAGGATCAGAGGATCCTTGCTAGGAGCTGCCGTTGAATGATTAACTTTCACCCAACTCCGCTGCATTATTTTAAACTCTGCCCTTGTTCTTGTAGAGAAACGCAAAATATTAGAAAGTTCTTTGTGCTTGTGCTATGCTTTTGTTGTCAGAGCTAAAATCGCACTATTAATTACTGGGTTTAGTTTCGTGTTCTGCCATTGCTCTCACATGCAGGCAAGCTGAATTGCCTTGCAGTATTGCAAGTGAGATGTTTACTGCCAGTGTCAGCCAAAGAAAAGATTTTAAATGCTCCCTTATTCTGAATTATTTTCCCTGCTGATTGTATGCTTCTTCAACTCACTTACCCTAGGTTCTAAACATCTCTTAGAAAAAGCAACCTGTCTTTCCCACAGCAAGGTTGTCCCCCAACCTCTCTTCTTAAGAGTTGGCATGCATGAAGCAAAAACAAATTGCCGGATTGGATTTTTCAAGGGAACATACCTGCCATTATTGAAAAGAAAAGAAGGTTTCCCATTGAACATTGCCATCATGCAGGTGACTGAACAAGAAGCAGCAAAACTAATAGGCTGTAACATAGTTGGAAACTTAATGAATAAAATTAGTAGTTGTGGATCTTTTTAACAGGACAACTTAGAGAAGAACGTTAGCCTTCTGGGTGTTTCCATGTAGCATAGTGGAGATAATGCTATGACTGTGTGAACCTTTTATATGGAGAGAAGAAACTGGTGGTGCAAGTCAGGAATATTCTTTAGCGCAAGGCTGTATTGGAGAGACTGCCACCATCACCACAGGAGGTCCACATTTCTTCATCCCATTTTCTGAAAGCTCTGGCTCAGGTCGGCTCAGGGAAATCTCCGTGTTCATACCTTCTGCTGTCCACTTGCTTTCCCCTATATTACCAACACATGTAGATGTTTGCTAGTTTTGCCATGCCCTTTGTGTCACTAGGCAAGGGGAGCTTTGCTCCACAAAATTCAGCTTTTGAGTCAACCTTGTCATGCAGCACTCTGCTTTGCCAATTTTTTGCACTTATTCCCTTAGGAAAGTAACTAAATCGTGCTTTTTCTTTATTTTGTTTTAAGTTGCTAGTTAGTCTTTAATTTTTAATGAGGGCAATGATTATTCTGCACGTTGTTACCTGCGGGTGTTGTGAATCATCTTTTACAACAATATAGCAGGTTTCCTTCTTTTTTTATCCTTCCTATGGAATTCCCAGGACAGCAGCCTGTGTTCTGCAAAGTCCAAAGCACCAGCCAAGGGACAGAAAAAGCAGCACCAGAAGGGGGACTTGTAGAGCAGCAGGGAGTGTGTGGCTTCTGAGAAGCGGAAGAGGCAGATACATGCTAAGTCTCTTGATCTTCAAGATGTGCTGAGACTGTTGCAAGGCAGATAGGTTCTACCTCACTGTAAGCAGAATTATGATGATAAAGGCAAGCAAACCCCAAAAGTTGCACCCTGCAACAACACAGGGTTCAGATGGGGAATTAATTGCTTTTAATCTATTTATTCTGTTCTGTCTCACTTTGAAGACTTTTTGCAGGGCAAGCTCATGGAGGCAATGAACATAACGTTTCAGTTTAAAAACCTTGTAAGTATTTTTAGGGTGCTTAAGATAAGAGTCTGGGCAGGCCCATCTCAGTGTCATGCTTCTCTGGTTAATGCATCAGTATGAAGTCACTTGTGTAGTCTCTTTCATCACTAGAATTTTGGAACTCTGGCATTGTGTGTGACTGATAATACCAAAGTCACGGTACTGTAAGGTGTAACAACCAGTATGAACACCAGTTTGCAGTGGTAAGTCACCTAGAGTCACCTAGGTGCTAAAAAACCCACAACTCAGGCCCCAGCCCTCTTCCCCTCACAAACTCCAAGGACTGATTTGCTTAATGTGAAAAGCGGTGATGCCTACTATTGCACGGAGCTTATGGTACAGCTAAGGACTTCTCTTTGTGAAATGCTCATCTACATACAGAGTTTTTACAAAGCCTGTTTATCTTAAACCTCTCATAGGCTTGATTTTGAGATCCAAAGGGTATTTGTTTCCCTTAGACTTTTTTCCAGGAGGATAAGTAAGCCCAGACTGTTGCCAGGAGAGAAGACGACCTAACCTTTACATCTGTGTAGGGAAAAGGGACGGCTGAGGAGACTCATGCAAAAAGCCTTTGTAATAAACACTGCCCAGAACATGAATATAGCTACATGGCTTCATTGAGAAGGACTGAGCTGCCACCACATTGGTTTGTCCTTTCAGCACTTTAGAGCCAGGCCGCCCCTTTGGCAGGGTAGGTGTCTGAGGCATTAGGAACTCTTGCTTTACCACTTCATTACTTACCTGGACAGCCATCTCTTGCAGCAAATGGTTTGCTATTGCTGGCAAAGTATTAGAATAAAAATTACTAAAAAAAAAAAAAAAAATGCCCACATAAACAGAAAAGCCAAACTCAAACCAGAATTCAAAGTTGCTGCTTAAACTTGGGACTTACTATTGCTTGCATGAGAGAAATGAAGGACTTGGGTTTGTTCCCTCCCCCTTACCCCTTCATCCATTTTCCAGTTTCTTCTGGTTACATTCATTTTCTTTCCCAGTTGCAGTTCTCTCATGTTAAGCCTGCACTAAGTCATGAGCCAGGGGTGCGTGTTGTTCATCATACCATGAGGACCTTGCTATCCGTACATCTTGATGCAGTTTTGTATGGATGATTGCAGACTTTGCAGATCCTTTTCCCCCTCCCTCATAGCTGTTTGTGAGGTTTTGAGCCCTTTCTTCTGCAAGCCTTGCTGCCATGGTTTTCTTTTCAGTGGTTTGGATGCTGAGGCTAGCATTTGCGCCAGTGCCATATTGCTTGTTTTCAGCAGCACTGCTGGACTATTTAACTTTTTTCCTGACTGAGAGCTAATCTCACAGTTTGGTTATCTATACTGTTTGAAGTCTATCTCCAGCCTTTCTGCAGGAGCTTTGGGGTCCTGTGAGTACTGGACTCTAATCAGCTTCTCTGCTAACTTCCTGTGTGATCTTGGAGAAGTCAATTTGGATGCAGTTTTCAAAAGCACTGTTGAAAGTAAGTGAGATTTCTGCTCCTAAGCTACTTCAGCCTTTCAGAGCATTGTTCTATCTGTGTTGTCTGTTTGTCTTCCCACCTCTCCTCCTAATGTTCAGTCTGCCAGCACTTTGGAGCACTGCTGCTTCTTGCTGCTGTTTCTGTGTATATGCCTTTGGCCTAATGCAGTGAGATCCCTGTCTCAAGTAATGGTGATGGCATCTCAGGTGGACAAATGCAGGACTGAACTGGAGCTCGCTGTGAATGAATCTGAAATCTAGGCTGGAACGACCTGAGCAGGGAATGTTGATGTTAAATGTTCTTTTATGTTAATCAGTTACATATGGCAGCCTGAATAAATACTGCTGCAGCCCTGTTTTACATTCAGGAGTTTGCATCTGCAGGCATGGATCACAAATAGTGAATGTGGAGTAACCAGGATCCTGTAGTGAGCCCATGAGTTGTGGATGTATCAAACCCGCATGGGCAGGGCAGTGGCTACTTGTCAGGGCTTGCAGATACTATATACCCAATTACACCTAAAGCCTTGATCTGGCCACACAGCAATCCAAGAACCAAAGCAATGCACTGCAGCAGCCACTGCAGGTAGAGGAAGGGAGAAGTAAAGAGCCATTACATGCGCTTAATAAATATCTACCCAGATGTGATATAAAGAAGGGTGAGGAAGGTAGAGTTAGGACTGTGGGCTAGTGCGGGCAGATTTTTAATCTTATTTTGGTTGAAGAAATAGAAAACACTGCTATGTAAAATATGCCAAAATACATATTTTAATTTTTTTTGAGACAAACATTGCTGGGGAGTTTATTCCTCCAGCATTTCTGTGTACCTGTTAAAATATTTGAATCATTGTTTTAAAAGAGGAATTTAAAGCAGAAACCCTGATACATGAGTTTACTTAAATGAACAATGAGTACACAGCAGTTCCATCAAGAGTTGATGTGAGGAGCACAGGAGATGCTACTGAGTAATGGGAATGCTGTTCTTTGTGCCTGTTTCTTTGCAAGTGAGAATTTGGGGTCCTAACTTTATGGTTCTTTTTTGTAAATCTAGTTGTAAATCTTGCATAGCATTGCTCACTGGAGAATGTTAAAATCTATGCAAAAGTGTAAGTATTCTGTATCACAAGCCTCAGATTTTCATCACTTGACTATCACACCACCGGTGTGTCATCAGCAGCTTGAAATCATGATAGCTAGAAAGCTGCATTAAAATGGAAAACCTAGTCAACCCGATTTTCTATTTTCTTTTTAAGCAGACGAGAATAAACACCACAAATGCAAACTGGTCCCTTCTGTGGGCATATTCTCTCAAATATTTCTTAGACGCTTTACTCTTTGAACCAATGAATTGAGTGCATATCAACCATATTGTTATTCATGCTAATATTTTCAAATGTGAAGCTATCTGGTATATTTTACAGAAATTGTTTCAATGCTAGCCAAAACCTGAAAGCTACATTTACTGAAGGTCTGGCAAGACAGAAATCTGACATTGGTTTAAAGGAACAATGTGTTGTGAGTGCTTGACTTGTCTTTGAGAGTGGTTCTGATGAACAGAAGATTTTAAGCTTATTAACATTGTAACTCAGGCAGATGGTTTAGTTCCTGTGTTGTCCATGCTCAATGAATATAAAACTGTCCTAGAAAGGCTGGGCTGAGGCAGAAAGTCTGCTCAGAACAGGAAGTAACAGGGGCATCTCTGTGTTGTGGTCCCTGGGTGCCACCTGCATTTCCAGAGGTGCCCAGGGGAGCATGGCACCTGAATCCCATTGCCTTGCCTGCTACAATGGCAACCAAAAAAAGATGAGTACCAGCCCTGAAGCACACACTACCACCAATTTTTTTGATCCTCCCACTATGTCCTTTCCCCAAGACTAGCTTCTCCACCGCCAGACTGCATGCAGCACAGCACAACCACATGAAACCTCTTCGGCTGACTGCAAGGTTTCTGGTTACAGAGCCAGCTTCCGAGTGAACTTGGCCCCAGCTGCAGAGTTAATCGGAAATATTTGTCCAGCAAACTTGCCTGGTGGACTTCGTACGCTGTTTGATTTCCTCATTCTTGGTGTTTAATCTGTCATATCAGAACATGTGGCTTAGTACAGTTGGTTGGTGCTGTCTAGAGGAGTGGGAAGGATGGCAGGTGAAGCCCAGAGATGATACAACCCCAAGTCCCACTGTGGATCCCCACCTTCTGGCAAGCCTGATGAGGACAAGGAGGGTGAAGTTTCAGCCAGAGATTTTGGAAAAGGGTGGATGGATGGCTCCCAGCCGATAGCAGGCACTGGTTGGATCATCAGTATTCAGTACAATGCCCTCCTCTGGGTAAAAGTGATAGAAGTAGGATATCTCTGTGCAGGATCATTGTCTGATTACCACAGTGTAATTGCCAAGTAATCCTAATTGTGTTTGTTCTTTAATTCAAAATGTTCTTAACCAAGTCATCTGAACTCTTTAAAATAAAGTATTTGTTCCGTTGCAGCTCTAAAAATAAGTGAATCTCTTCTTCCTTGCTCTTTTTTAGCTAGTTGAGCAATACGTTGACTTTGTTTCAAAGCCCTTTTGCCAAGTTTTTGTCTTAAGCACCAGTGACAAGAATATGAAAGGAATTAGAAAATTATTATGGGATTAAGACAGAATCTTGTTCATGCACAAAAGGCATGTTGATTCCTTGTCCTCTGAAGTGAGTAGTATAGGTTCTGCAATTTAATCTGGTGTAGCCAAACACAAAAGGAGCTCATGTGCAGTAATGTATGTGGTAGGTAGGAGAGTAATGCATGGAACAAGCTTTGATTAAATAAAACAACGCCCTCCCCAAAACAGTCTTTAAAGGAATAGCAAAAAATGTCTTTCAGTTTTTAGTGAACTGAAGAAAAATTATGCCCTGTGTTTGTGAAGAAATAGTTATTTCTATGATAAACAGCAAAAGTGGGTACTCTTCTAGCTTCCTGATTTTATAATGTTTCTGTCTCTCTCATCAGCAAAGAGGTGCTTCGTTGCATGCGTGGACATTTTTCTAATTCCACAATCATTTCCCACATACTGTAAAACTAGGTTGGGTACAAAAATAATGTATTTGTTCCTTCTTTGTGAGTTGTCCTCCACATCTAATTTTCAGCAAATGGAAAGGTCCCCCTCCATATCCTCTTTGTACCACATATATGTCCACAGTTTTTCTAATGGTGCTATGTATATAAGAAAGAAACTTTATTTCTTTTTTTCCCTTTTTTTTTTTTTTGGTGTATATGACATCCAGCTCTGTGGATTTCTGCTTGTAACAGAATCTGACCAAAGATTAATTACTTTAAAACTCTACTGAGTGGACTTACTGCTTTTTGAAACTCCCAGCTAACTAATGATTAGTCTTAAACCACGAACTCTCAGGTTAGTGCTTGCAAACCATAAAGTTAACGTAAATGGGAATCATCTTGCATCAGTGAGGACTTCAGGATGTGGCTATGTGCATTACTTTGTTGCTTATTCCAGTTCCTGTTTTCTTCTCCCTTTGAAAACCCTGTTTGAAGTTTGCTTCTTAATCTCCTAAGTTGTTGACTTGAAAGTGTGTATCGGCCCTCTTATGTATGAGTCACACCAGCCCTCAATCATCAGTGTTGTCCAGAAATGTAATGTTTCCCTTCTCATCTCTTCTTACCCCCTTAACCAAGGGCAGCTATGATTCATACTGTAAAAGGGCTTGATTTGCATTTGATATGAGTCAACAACTAATTCAAGATCAAGAAACAGCATCAAACAGGCCTTACAAAAAGGGAAGGAAGGTCTCTTATTTACTGTGGCTGAACCAAAAGTAAAGGCATAGACATTATACTTGAAAAAACAAAAAAGTAGATTACACTGACTTGAAAATCTCTTCTCACAGATACTAAAAATGTTTGAAGACATTAAACTGCAATAAAATACTCTGTGTTCCAAGCAAATCAAACTGTTGTTTCTTTCTTAAACATCCCTGCCAAGGAATATATTCTGCTTTTTTTTCTTTACAGAAATCATTGTGCTAGACTCTTTAAAGGTGAGCAAAACAGGATCTAAAAATCTCCCATAAGAAATCCTTTCAGGAATGCACTTAAAGTGTACAATTCTCATCTTTATTTTAGACATAAGTAATTATGTGCTTACCTGCTATTGATGTCTGTTGACTTAAATCGCCTCTTTAAAGTTAAGTACATTTATAAATTATTTTCCTTCATTGAAGTCTAAATGCACAAAATGGGGCAGAGGTCTAGGGAAGGGTCAAGACAGGCCAAATGGCTATAATAAACCCGTAGGTCCCTGCTTGCAAATCTAGAAATTTACTTCAGGGATTTTGAACTACCGCTGTTTATGAATTCTGGATAAGTAATGCATCTAAGCACGAGCAAACATTGCAGAATGACTGCACCCCGTACTTTTAAGACAATTTTCTTTGGAGCAGATTAATGTATGCACTATGAATCTTGCCTGTCTTTTATCTTCTCTTTTTCAAAATTCACTTTGCCCAGAAGATGACCTGTTTCTTTAAACTGTCTTGAAAGAAGATGCTAGAGGAGATGGAAAGAGAAATTTTTGGTAACATAATAAAGGAATTAGTATGTCTCTTTTCCTTCTGCTTGTCTCTTTCTAAATATTCAGCTTCAGTTTCTTCCCTTTTGCCATCTGCCATCATCATAATTGTCTACCTTAACTGTAAGTTCTGTGAAGCTCATCTTGTGTCTACAGGTGGTGGCCAACAAACCACTTGGCATTTTCAATGTAAGCTAATGACTGCTCAAAGGAAGAGTCCGGGAAAAAGGAAGATGGATCCCTGATCAAAGTCAGGCTGTTTACCTTAATAGCTGTAAGCTAAGTAGACAAAATACGGTGCTGGATCTCACAAAGGACTTTCATTTCTTCATGAAGGAGGGGTTAAAAATTAAGTGACAATGCAGCTAATTCTACATAGCTTTCCATCAGGCTCTGAGCTGGTGCTCATTTGCTTGTAGCTCTCCAAAGTGTTTTGTTCAGCCCCTTAAACCAATGTTGGCTGACATTCTCTCTCTTTTCTTGTCTGCTCTGGTTTGAATCTTGGAGCCTCAGGACATTTTTCTTTCCTTTTTCTTTTGTCCAGGTTCTAGATGTGTGCTATCTGTATGGACATTCTTAGTACTCTTCTCAGAGAAATTAATAAACTTTTACAGGAAACAAGTGATTTTTACAACAGCGTTTTCTGTCAGGTACCTTGTGTGTGCTGTTTTGTGACTACAAAGACTTTAAGTCATGTGACATACTGTCACAGTATGTCTACTGTTTCAATTTGTTTCAATATATTTATTAAAACTTACAAAAATGCATTCATAGCATTGTTGGCTTTCCAAGGCAGGTAAGTTCTATGCAGAGATTTTGTAAGTGAGATCACATATTTCATGGTTGCATACTCTAATGGTGATGTTTTGGGAAATTAGGAATAACAATCCACAACAAAACCGTTAATAGTTATTCGCTTATGTACATAAACCTGTATACGCCAAATGTGGCCTATCGGTCTAACTTTGTTTAAAATTACAATCAGGGTTTCTTCCCTCTCCCCCAGTTTCTGAATATTCCTATTTTTAACTTTTTTTTTTTTTTGGGTGGGGAGGGGGGATGTCCCTATATCTGCATTAATTCTGAGGCAAATACTATGTATTTTTAACTAGTCTTCTCAGCTTCTGGTGTCCACACACCTTTCATGTACTTATTTTTGTTATTCCCTATGTTAAAACTTTACATGCAACTGATCTAGAACCTTTGAGCAAAGTACCATCTGCAACATAAAAATCTCCTCCCAAGCTCTTAAAAGGAGTAGGTTTATGTTTGGAAGGCCAGCCAACCTTAATCACTGATACTACCTTTCGCAAAATCTCTATTTTGTGTTATGGTCTCTTGCAGTGATGGGCTGCATCCTGCTTGAGACTGAGGACATTTTCTCGAGCCTATTTACATGAACAACAACAGATTCTGGTGTTTGTACTACCTCTCTTTCATTAAAAACTCAGACAGAATTCCTGCTGACACAAGGTCTTTCCCAGATTTATATTCTCACTATAAATCATCCATCTGCAATTGACAGAATAACCTTTTCAAGGAAAGTTGTGTTTGTGAAACACTTTTCTCCACCATTGCCATAAGCGGTTTGCAGTCTGCTGCAAATGAGGAACCTGGGTTTTTTGTGCATGCATAAGCACCGGAGACTTTTAATTTTCCTGTCCATATTCACTAGCATACAGGTTAAGTCAGGTTTCCTGCAGCATTAACTACAGTGTCTGGTGATTACCATTGTCACAAAAATGTTGTGAGGCCTCAGCGGGCTCAGTTGCCAATTTTGTATAGCAGAAAATCAAAGGAAGGGCATCCTTATAAATTGTGCTTAGGCTAATTGTTGTGATTAACGTCTTTCATACACTGTCCATTTTTTCAGAATAGTTTTTAGATCAGCAGTAACAGCAGCCAGATTGGATAGAATTTTTTTCAGGCAAATTTATCATTCCTATGTACTTTCCTCCTTTTTAAGCAGAGAAATACTGATAACTATCTGTAACCACCCAAGGCCTAGCAGGGCCCCTAGATCAGTTCAAGTTTTCCTACATAAGTTAATTATTCACCCCTACATTTACATCACTGTCTGTTAAGTTCCAAGCTTACACTGCTGAGTCCATGCCCATGATAGAGTTCCATTATTTATACTTACAGCAAAATACCATCAGTAAACTTCAGTATCTTCCCATGCTTGGATATCCTTTTGTGAATTGTATGGGTGCAGGGCATAGCCTAAAAATTATGGTAAAGCACTGTGTTCAGACAGCATAAGTTAAAATTTCACAGACACAATTTCCTCTTCTAAAGAAATTTTCCACAAGTCATCTGAACTACTTAGGGTGAGATGAGAGGGAGGGAGGCAAAGTACATTTATTAAGAAATGTCTTTCCTGGTAGATATGTGGAATTCTGTACAAAGACTTTGGCTCAGCCCCTTGGCAGGCAGGTGTAGGTAAAGATTTTCCATTTTCTTTCCTGGTGCTGGTAGAGAAAAGACCCCTTCTAAAAGCTGCATCAGTACTCTGCTAGACTCAGAGCAGGAAGTCTAATTTCTTCCTTACGTTTTCTTCTAAGTACACTTCTAAGTATGTGTTGGCTCATGTATAACAGGGAAATTGAGTTCTGTTAACTGTATTTTGTATTCTATTGATAGCTTTTCTATGCCATTAAAAACATCTGAGAATATAATTTCTACCTTTTAATGGCTTCTGTCCTCCTACTGTATTCACTTTCTTAACAACCTAATATCTGGCATTTTCACCTCTTGAGTAAGTACTCCCTTTCCTGAAAATGTTTTATAAAAAAACAATTATAAATGTTATTTCTTCAAGATTTTGTTATACTTTTACATGGAGCTCATATCCACGCATAAAGTTTTGCTTTCATTCTAGTGTCATCAAAGAAAGCTTTTATCAATTTTTTTCCTATAAACAGATTTTCTTTTCAAAACCATTTCTGTAACTTGAGCCAACTAGTAGCCTATACACACTCTGAGTGTGAGAACAACTTACGCACCAAAATCTAACCTATAAAAATATAATATTTCAGGTGCTTGTTCTAGATCTATATGAAAAGTCCCACAACATTTTCCTCTTTTCCTTTTCACAGTATGGGCATGCGCAATCAGGGGTTTTTCTGCTGTTATTCTGGGGTTTGACTATGCCAAAGCCTTGCTAAAGCCAAGGTATACAACATCTATTGCCTTCCCACTTCTTTTGTCCACAGGGCTGGTCACCTTGCCAGAGAAGGTTGGTCATCATCTTTTGCCTTTGGTAAATCTATGCTGACTGCTCCAGGTAGCTTTATTGCTCTTCGCATGCCTGGAAATGTCTTCTATGAGGATTTGCTCCGTAACTTTCCCAGGGACCAAAGTAAGCTAATTGACATGGACCATCCTCTTTGCCTTCTTCTTGCAGAGCGGTGCGGTATGTACCCTTTCCAGTGACCAGGAATCTCCACTGACTGCCATGACCTTTTGAAGAGGACAAAGAGTAGCCTCGCAATGACGTTGGGCTGCTCCTTCAGCACCCTCAGACCCATCTGCTCTGGCCCATGGAGTTCTGTATATCCAGGTGAGTTAAGTGATCCCTAACTTCACCTTTCTCTCCCGTGGGTACTTCATGTGCTTCATACCCATAGACTCAGCTGGTGAGGCTTATGGACCTGGGAATTCTGGGGGGGCAAAGCCTACCAGTGAAAACTGAGGCAAAAAGGCATCATATAACTTAGTCTTTTAGATGTTCTTTGTCATTAGATCCCAATGAGCAATGAGCCCATGCTGTTTGCTGGCAACGTACTTACAAAAAATCCTTCTTGTATTTCACATCCCTTGCTAGTGCCAGATCCAGCTGAGTTTTGGCTTTCCTAGCTCCACCCCTGCCAGCTCAAGCAGTGTTTCTATTCCTCCTGGGCTGTTTGTCTCTGCTTCCACCTTCTGTGGACTTCCTTTTGGTAGTTAAATCAGATAGTCTTCCTCTTCAATTTTAGTTCTGTGATCCACTAATGTGTCTTCTTTTGCTCTAACCCACAGAAACTTTACCATCGTTCTCACCAGGAACAATAATATGGTCTTCATTTCAATCATGTTCCAGTTAGTTTTGTGCTTGATCTAGAAAGGAAAATGCATGAGGCCAGTACTTGGCAAACCCTTTTCATATAGCAGTTAAGAATAAATAGATGTACCACTGAGCTAATAATCAGACAAAATTTATATGCAAAGCGGATTGTGAAAATATGTTTTTGTTTTTTGAAAGTTTCCAAACTTACGTGCCTTCCACAATATTTCAAAGAAACTGTGTTAATTCAGGTTTCTTCATTTTTTGTTGTGAACCATCTCTCTCTGATTAGTCCACAGGCATTCACTGAAGGTACTTATACTTAAGATGACATTCCGCTCTTTGTGAGAGACTCCTGCTTTAACAGGACTGTTTACATGCACAGATTATATTTTTAATGATTTTGAGACATACATTTTGAAAATTATTTTATTCCAGTATTCAAGGTTTTGGAAATCCACATTTTCCGGATTGGCTTTGAACTGTTCAAATATTAGTTGAAGGACAAGAGTAAATCATCAACAGAATTGAATAAAACTTAATTTTGCATTTCTAATTTTCCACTGATCTTCTCACCCTCCTTTGCAGTTGAAGGAGGCACTTACAGGTAAAAGCTGAGTGACTGTTATCTTCTCTTAATTTTTTGCATAGATAATGCAACTGTCACACAGTTTCAGAGGAACAACACAGAATAAGTTTTGTTTATTTGTTTGTAACACATAGCATAGGTTGTACAGCCTGACTGATTTTAACTAAAATAATGCAAAAGAGGACAGGTTGAAGAAAGAGATCGGCAAAACCTGAAAAGTTTTCTACATCAGAGCATGATTTAGTTTTTACAGATCTCTGATCTGATAGCTACAGAGTTATGCTTATTCATTGCCCATGATCTGTTTAGGTCTTGCATTTACACTTTAATGAAGCTTACAGGAAAGTTTTGGTTTATTAAAGTGCTCACAAGTTAAATGTATAGCTTGAAAGGGATAGCCAGGTGAAATAGCATCTTTCAGTGTTCACACTGATTTTCCTATGTTTTGGAGCAATGTAACTCTAAGCCAGTGTGTCACAGTACACGAAGTTCCTGTGAAAGTCAGTCAGGATATATCCTGTAGGTTTGTTATGGAGCATGTAACCACAAAATATGGATCAGAAACATAAAAATGGACCCAGAAATCTGCAACTAGTTAGGGCTGTGCAAGATGTCCACAATGAAAACAGAAACTTGTATGAGTTTTGTTCAGTTTGAGGATTTGCTTGAAACTCAGATTAAAAACTGTTTTGTCTTTTGACAAGCTGTTTGTTTGTTCAAGTTTGTTTGTTCAAACAGAAGTTTGTTCAAGTCCACTAACTTGCCTACTGACTCTAAATTCATTTTTTGATAAACCTAGGTTGATTTATAAACTGGTATCAAAAATCACGCTAAACTTGTGGTTTCATACGGTTTAAACTGGCCATGCTATAAAAACAAGGTAGCTCTCGGTGGTTTTGGCTGGGTTTTGAACAGCCATTTCAAATTCATTAGAGCCCCAAGCTGAAGGTGGAAAGCCTAGAGGTGCCAACACTGCGGGAGCCATGTTGGCTTCTGCAAGGGCAGGACTATAAGTGGAGGAATCTGTCTTTTCTTGGAGGTAGAGGTGTTTCTGTGCTCTATCACAGAAGCATGTTTATGTGTCGTAAAAAAGGAGTATGCATTCAGGCAGAAGAGTAACTGCTGCAAGTTCAAGACTCATTTATCCAGTTGTGAGTTGAGAGTGTTTCTACTTGCTTTATTATGTCTACTAGCATTAACCTCTTTCTTCAACTCTGCCAGATTTTATCAGCGATATATATTTTGACAGGCGAGTAGCTATTTTTGGAATGGGGCTTGTGTTTCTGTAACCACTTCTTCTGCATCTGTCTTTGGTGATTCAGGAGGGAATTCATCCACTTGTCTTCTCTGAAGTATGGCCTGCTGTGCTTTTTCTATTATGTGCCCAATTTCACATATTAAATTTATTTCTTGTGTTGTATTTATTTTAAAACTTTATTTAGTCATGTGTCTCTGTGTGCATTTAAAAGGAGCCACAGATATTTATGAGTTAATTTTAACACTTACCAATTACTTTTGTGAGGCTTGGTACTTTAATAGGTGTGATTGTATCAACCTTGGCTGATATTTCCTAATTATTCATATCTAGAAGTATTATCAGCCATCACAGAGCATTACCAGCATCATTTTAAGCTCTCTTCACCTTCTTCAGTCTGGGTTTTATTTGAAAAGCAGACATGCAGTCCCCAGTGAGAATTAAAATAGAACCATTAGCTTGCAAAATATATGCCAATGACCTAATGATTCTGACATTTCCACAATACAAGCTTTACAAGAAGGCATGCAGACAGCAAAGTCTGTTTTTCTATCTCATATTTTTTTAATGGCTAAATGTTTGGAGGAAACAAAATGGATTTATTCTGCTCAATCCAGGGTATAATATCAGGACTTATCCGGTTCCGGGCCCCAGGGCTTCAGACAACTAACAAAACACGTCTTACTTCTGCTCTGCTAGTTCTCTGTTATGCTTTTCACACGCAGGAAGAAAGAGTAAAAGCATAACCCAATTGAATAAAGCAGCATGGCCTGCTATTCTTTGCTTATGAAGCATCACATGATAGACACCAGATTAAGAAGAACCCCCCACCTGTGGTTAAGTGTGTATGCAACTGTCAAGCCATTTTATTTAATATAGAAGGAACTTCAACATCCCCTGTGCTGCCAGAGTGCAAGAATATGTTAAAAATGTTAATGTCTTACCAAAGCATGCTTAATTTTTTTTTAATAATCCAGTGATTTTATGTCATTTAAATAGAATCAAGGATGCTGCTCCCTGATGTATTTTGAAATGCTCTAATCTATCAAATCTTTTGCTCTGATATATGGAAATAAAACTAATCTGAGGTTCTCCTTGTAGAGTTTAAGCTGCAATTTGTTTTTTGGCTATTCAGTCGCCGTTTATGTAAGGATGTATTGGGATAGGGCTGTCTGCCATGATATGGTGAAAAAGAAAATAACATCTTTTCTAATAAAAATAAGATGCTATTTAAACAAGAGGTTAAAGGAAATCTATCCTCTCCATTGACCTTTCAGACTGTGGTAAGCAAAGAACATACAGTGCCAATTTTATGACACAGTCACATCAAACAAATTGTATGTGATATATTTTAGTTGTGATTTCAAAGAAAGTTTTGATGTAAGAGTCAGAAGGGAACAGTAACTTCGTGGACCAACCACCTAATGCCTAAGACATGCCATATGCAAGAACATTCTCTTAACCACAGAGTTTTCTGGTTCATTTTCTTGAAGTACTCCAAATTTTTCCTGTCATTACCCTGAGAAGTCACAAACAAATCTAATGGCAATGTCAAAGTCTTAGAGGTGTCTGACATTTGTGTGAATGCTGGGCTGGCAATTTTCTCATTTGTGTTTTTCCTTCCTCTCCTTCTGCAGGTGATGATCTGGTTGCAGTGATTTCTCATATCTATGTATATTAGGGTCTTTGCAGCTTAAATTTCAGAGGTGGCCTGTGTACATTAAAATCTTGTAAATCTGAATTGCTTTCTTGTGGCACAGTGTTCAGTAAATAAGCAATGGAGGAATCACTTCAAAATCATTAGAAATATCTGTACCACAGTTGCTGTTGCTGACTTCTGTGACAGAAATATTTCAAATACCTGGCCATAGACCAAAGAAATGCAAGCTTCAAAAGTGGGCTCGTCACTGTGTGTGAAAACCTAGCCTTTGCTAAGCATAAGAATCATGAGTTGCTTTGAAGGATTTAGCCTGAAATTAACATGAGACTTCTTTTCTTCTAAAGCTTCTTCCCTGCAGTTACTGTTTCTCTCTGTGCATATAGAAGGAAAGCATTGCTATTGCCATCATTAGCGTATGGCTTCTTGTTTTTCTTTTTAACATGGGCTTCTATTTGCTGCAGAGGTGAAAGCTGTGGAAGCCTTCTGCCTTTGAAGAACTACTTAAGATGAAATGGTTCTGAAGTGCATTTAAGGGTGTTTACTTTAGGCACTTTATTTTTTTCTTTATTTTTATTCCGATTGGAATTGGCTAATGTTATTCATTAAACTAACAATTTCTCCCCTGCCTGTTCTTAAGTGTGACTTGTGACCTTGCAATCTGTGTATTTTGTCATCACAATGTGTTACCATGGAACTGATTTTGATGTCATGAATAAGGGCATTGTGAGTTTCCACGTTCCCAAGCATATTTGAGACACAGGTTTGGAAACAAAAATGACTTCACCAGTTAAATATTGTTAGATCCTATAGTATATCAAAGGTAAGAACACTTGTGCCCTATATTCCTTTACATAGAAGAATCTAAGGTTAGGAATTTCAAAGCAGGTATATACAAGAATGACACTACAAATAACATTTCACAAGATTAAATATTTTGTGAGAGCATTGAACTCTAACCCCTTTATGTTACTGTAGACAAAAATCTTTCATATTGTTCATCGAGACTTCTCAGACTGTCTAATATGGAGCCTGTATAGACAGGAAGAAACACAGTGTGCACAACAGCACTGGGATGCTGCTGGGACTTAACTCCTTCAAGACAATAGTGGCCGAAGGGAATTTTCTGCCTGAGATCGCTCACAGGCAGACAGAGGGCAATGTAACATTGCTGGTTTTGAAGCTGAGCGTAATATTTGAGCATTTTTCAGGAGCAAGACTTACACAATGCACAAAGGAAAAACATACTTCTGTTGTGCAGCAGAGTGCATGTATTGTGTGCTTTAAATTAAAAAGAAAGCAAGTTCCTTTGGTGATCCACCTACAAACATGAGGTTAAAAGAGTTCAATTGAATCTCTTGTCAAGCTGTTACCCAGGGTGTTTAATTCATCACAGTTAAAGGGTGAATAAGATTCTGTAATAATGAAAAAGTTTGAAAAGCCTCATGTGAGGTTAAAATCCCGGGTTGCATAAGAAGCACTAATGCAGCAGTAGCCTCAGATACAGTTCTGCTTATTTGCTCTGCTATTTTTCTTCCAGATGAGACTTACCCATCCATTGCATTTTACACTCTAGCTCAGTACCATTTTGCTCCTGGCAGCAGGCAAATATGTCCTCATTAAGTAAAATTTATGCTAATACCATTCTGATTAGCCAGCAGTCATTGATATTCACTCTCATTAGCTAAATTGGTTTGCTGGAAGACATCCCGCTGAGGATTTTTTTTCTGTTTTAAGTGGAATATAAAATGTATGGATTTGCAGAGATGACAGATGATGATAATTATACCCTGTGTTTACTTGAGCAGAGGTTTTTATTCTAAAGGCTCCCAAAGTACTTTTCAGCATTTACATCTGCAAGGAGAGAGAAGACTCTTTTTTTCTCCTTTTGAGAAAGAGCCTCTATCAAAAATACAGAAGCCATTCTGGTTTCACTGTTATTAGACAGATTGCACAAAGGAATCTTCCATTCTGAATTCAGGAGCACTTTTTAATGAGACAGAATGCAGGTCAGTTCCTAGGAAATTTAGCTGGGGAATAAACTCAATTCATGCATTAATGGGACTTTCTACATGCAATCCTTTTGGAGTAACCTTGCGAGTCTGACTTAACATCTCTGGGAGTTTTGCCCGCAGTAATATTGCAAAATTAGCCTTGGTGTGAATCTTTCATCAAAATTACAAGGATTCTGTCAACTCATCCTTGAATGTTTTGATTGAGAGGACCAATAATTTCAGCTGAGAAATTGATTATGTTTTCTTGTGTTGAAACATAAATGATACGATGGTGTGATGAATTATCATCCATTTTCTGTTAGCTCTCTTAAAGTGCTCTTGTTATGAAGGGATGACCAAATAGGAAGCTGGTTTTGCCAGTGTGTGATAATCTTGCCATTAACATTATTAAGGCTAAAAATACATTTCTTTGCATTACAGCCTCCATTTCAAGTGCAAGATGGAAAGCAGTGGTCTTAACACCTTGCATTCTTATATATTTAAAAAATCTCAGTAGATGCCTATCTCTGTATGCAGGCATATCTACCCTTTAGAAACTCTGCTCCTATATTCTTCTAATAAAGCTCTGATTATCTTTAAATATTGGTACTGTGTACACTCTGTTTTGTGTCAAGAGGAAAAAAGAATTCTCTGGTCCATTCAATCCCTGACCTTACTGGAAAGATTATAAACAAGGATATCTCTTCATGCCTTTTTTTTTACCTTTTGAATCTGTAATCAGTACTACTCCATTTAGGCTGGCAAGCAGATGGCTGCAACCATTGACCATCGGCAAAGGTGAGATGGGAGACGCTGGCCTACAGTGACCTTCGACTGGGCTTGAAATTCCTCGGTTTGCCTTTGAATCCCCATCACTGAATAGCTCACATCACTCCTGTGCAATAATTGCAGTGTTTTCACATGTGCTCTCTGTTTCAAATTGTCTCACTCTTATATTGATCTAATCTTTTCTTCAGTAATCAAAACTAATTTCACATCTCAAAGAAGCTTTGGAGGGGAGATCTGTGACCACAAACAAGAACGTGAAACCACCCAGATGCAGATAAATTGCCATTCTCCCTCACTGCACAGAGAAATTGCATCCTAATAGTATAGCAATTACCTTGTTTCCATGGTGATGTGTGTGTATGAGAGAGAGCTATAAATAATGTTTTGATGTTTATAAACAATTTCATTTATACTGAATTATACATACTGTTTTTATGCTAATATCCAGGATGCACTTCTAGTTATTTCACAGCAATCAAACAACAAGCAGAAAGCTGAAAGTCCACATTTACCCCCAAAGGAAAAACTACATGAGCTGAATTTATTTCCTCATCGTAATGTGTACACATACTAGAAAGACACCTTATAGAATTAACAGATTTTTTTTCTGCCCATCATCATTAGTCTACTGGGGTTTTGTCCCAGAAGGTAAAAAACATTAAGGTTACAATTCAGCAAACAGCTTCTGTGCATGTTCATTTTTAATCCTGTGAACTGATAAAATATCATAGCTCCATGATTTAAAATTACTTTTTCCCCTGATATTGTGTAATAGCACAATATGTTCTGTGTTTTTGTTTTGGCAGTGAATTTTCATTGCAAAACTAACAAAGACCTGTCAGCATTTGCTCAAATAAGGTGATATATTCACTTCAATAGCAGCTTGTTTGCTAGTCACAAATAATTACCAGGGGAAAAAAATGGGCTATTACTCCTGTTTAATATGGTTGCAAAAATAGTTGCGGTGAAGGGACATTTTAAGAATAGGTGCATGAATATCCACCAGCAGGTAAAAAGGTGTGGAGAAGGGCGCAGCTCTGAAGTGAAGGAGTAGGTAGATAGCAACACATTAGAGGCACGAAGGGAATTCTTCCTCCTTCCTCCATGGCTGGGGAAGCACAGTTTGCTTCTGCAGCTCCTTGGCCATCAGCCAGCGTGATTAAAACGCTGCACCCTACCTCGGTGTGCTTTAATTGCTGCCTACACACTTCGCGAGTGGTGTTTGTACTTGTTTAGCTTGGGACCTTTGATAGGCTTAGCAGCCAGGCTGGAAGAGGGAAGCAAACACAAGTGAACAAATTTATGTTAACAGACGGTAAGTGTTCGTACTGCATAACACCTGTGGGCAGACACGTAGACAGCGGTGGGTATGCCATTTAAACGGCAAAAGAGTGCCATTTACCCATTGTTTGGGAGTAAATGAAATACATAGCATTAAATTTGTTCCTTGGCAGTCATCCCAGTCAAACTGCCATGCTGGTTAGCTGTGGACGCCCCTGTATTTACATTAAAATAGTTTGGAAAATTTCGCCTTTATTCATGCCCTTAGTATGCAAACATGATCTCCCCAGCGTGAGCTGTAAGCAAGGCAGTGAGGTGTGCTGAAAATTGGGCTTATGCCTCTCCAGCTCCTCAGTCCATGCCATGGCTGTTTGCTAGTTGCAAAGCAGCCTACCCAGGGCAGCAATCCCATCCCAGTCCCCTGAGTGGATGGGATCTGCCTTTGATTTCCTGACACATGCCATCGCCAAAATGACACAAATGGAATACTTGCTATATCAGATGTGGGGGGTGTTGTTTGCCTCATCAACACTTCGACTGACTCTGCAACCCATGCTGAAGATGTGTAACAACACACTGTCATGGCAGTGCATTTATTTTGCACAGGTTTATTGCTGGTCTTGGAAAGAAAGACACTGATGGCTTTTGATAAAGCACCAGGAAATCAACTAAGACACCAGGCTTTCCAAATAACAGGGTCTAAATATTGTGGGATTCAGTAGAGACCAGTGCCACCTGAGAAAGTGCTTCGGCACCAATCGCATATCTCTTAAATAATTTCCTCTTGCTGGCCCCCAAGTGTTCTCCTGAGCTGGTGACCTGATAAGGAGAAATGAGCACACCAATGCCAGAGTGCTCGTTTTCCAGTTGTTTGCCTGTAGCTCTCAAAGTCAAGTTCTGGAGATTTGCCTTCTGCCCTTTTCCGCCCCAGAGGATGCAGAAGTAGTCACTGCCCAATGGTGTAGTGAAGTCAAGCACTTTTCATGGCTGAAAATAACTCCAGACATAAATTGCCTATGGTTTGATAAGTGGTACAAGTATAACCGTGTTTTGCAAATGGCTGTGGTGAAGTTAAAAAGCCTGCTAAGTCTGTGCATTGCTACACCTGGCATATGCTCCCTGGCTTCCCAAGTTTGATTTGGTCTCCCTGACATGTCCTCTGTTACACCTGACCTTAGGATTGAGTTTTATGAAGGTTTTCTGAATGAAGGAAAGGGGAAACTAGCTAGCGATTGGGCAGTATTTCAGAAATGAGATCTTAAGTCCACCCAGTAGCATCATAGCTTTTCTGTGTAGGTTTTTTTATTTTTGTATTTCCACTGTCTTTAAAGAATTGCTCTTAACACCTTTTGGCTTTACATATTTATCTGAGAAGAAGATGACAGTATATTCCAGATTTATTTGTTTCAGATGTCTGAACTTGGAAGAATGACATCTTATAATACTTAGTGTATATCTGAAAAGGCTTAGGAAGAAAAAGAAGGAGCTCTCTTCTTTTGCAACTGAAAAACAAAACTTCACCACGGTCACATGGTCAGGTTTTTTACCAAGGTAGAAGGAAAGAAAGGTTATGGACACTATTTGAACAGAAATGTTTAAAAAGATAACATACTCCTTAAGCTAGGAGTAAAATTATTTTCTCATCACACACACAAAAATGAACCCTGAAAACTATTCATGAATATGAATGTATGCAGCCATGCCAGCCTTGTAACTGTTACAATTATATAGTGAATAGAATATGTGCCAAAATTATGGTTTTTTCACAGGCTCCATCGTTTCAGTTCTTTCAGTTTTTTAATCTTCATGGGACTGCTTTTATGGTTTGTTTGGGGTTTTTTTATTCCTGGTGCTTCTCTTTTATGTGAGCTATGTTATCAGTTTAAGACTAATCCTGAAAATCCCTTGTTGAGAGGTCTGTTTTCAATAGCTGAATTACTGAAGGGTGGTAAAACATGGGAATTGTGCTAAACACAAAGTTTTTAACCAAAACATGTTTCAAAATTTTCAAAAATAAAATGGGATATTTAGGATGATATTCAATAGTCGGAGGGATTTAATCACTTTTGAAGCTGGACTTAGAAAACCCTGTCATTTAGGTCACAGCATCCTCAAGTTTTGGTGAAAACCATCACCTTTGACAAGTTTTGGGCCAGGAGCTTGAGTAGAATCTGATTTGATTTATTGGTCTTTAAATTGATGCGCCTTACCTTGCAGTCATTCACGGCTGAAGGGTAAGCTCAGTTCCCTCCTCTTTCAGCTGGAGATGGTAGGAGCAGGCAAACACTTCACTACTCTGAAGTGCCAGCAGAAAGGCTTTCAGGACTGTGGCCAACACCCTCTACAAGCACTTTCTGGATCTGTCTCAGCTTGAGCAGACATTTGAACAGGCATCAGATTGTGAGGGAGTGTAGTTAACTATAAAGCTGAAATAAAGAAGCTTAAGTGAACCCATCTAGGGAAAAGAGGCATCTCTTGAATGCAAAAGGTTTTAAACAGAAAACTGTGGGTAACGTTTTTAAAGGAGAGCAAATGCGGGTCCTTGGAAAAGCATCTGTTTGGCTGAGTTTTGGTTTTGGTTATTTTTTTTTTTAAAGATTTCTGTGTGTTCTCTTTGCTGGTGAGCAGCTAGGGATGGGGAGAAAATTTCAGGACTACCTGAAAGTAAACATTGTCAGTGCTGGTATTTTCACTAGATGTGTTCTACATATACATGAATTGTTCATACAGAGTCAAAACCTACAAAAATGGTTCAATAATTATAATTTCAGCATTAAGTTTTCAAATACAGTCAAACCATAGGGTAGCACTACCAGGGATTGTTTATGGCTCATTGCTTCCTACTTCATATCTTTGGGACTGAAACTTGGTATTTACAGGGACCTTTAAAATGGGAATGCCTCTAGATGAACTAATGGGAGCATTACATGCACTCAGGAGTTGTTTCATGAGCCTGAAGACTAGAGAATCTGAGTATGAGTAAGGTCATTGGGAATGAGGAAATCTGGTGTCCTGACCTGATGCCTGTGTCCTTTTGCTATTATTTTTTCCTTTTATAAAATTAATTTGATAATTTTGTTGGATATCACACTGATTATTTCTATTTCATGGAAACTTTTCAGTGCAGAATATATGGACTGTTGCAAAGGGTTTGGAGATGCAGAGCTCTAGGTGTATAAGTAGTCAGGATCAGTGTGGGTGGAAAAAATCCAGGATATTTCACTTCTGTAAAAAGACCTTCAACCAGAATAAAAGAATCTTGTTCAGAGGCTTATACTAAGAATAAAATGTATTATCAATGCTTAGGAGTGGCTCTGTTTGACTAGGAAAATGCCATTAGAACCAAGTATTTATGACTAAACACACTTGAATAGAAAACATGCAGAGAAAACTCTTGGTAGTTCATTTGTCAAAAGCTGGCTGAGCTGTAACCCTGTAATAATTATGTACTGGATATCACAGGCAGAGAAGCTGGTGACCGCAAACTGACTTCCTCATTCCTTCTCCTTCCTCCAGGAGTGGTTTGGATTAGGTAGTCAGCTGAAACTTCCAAAGCACATATTTTCTTACCATGCTGCTGCAACTCATCTCCAGGTATTTCTTTTAGATTCCCACTAAACGCTTTTTATTTTTTTCCACTCCCCTCTTTTGTCCATGAAATTAAAAGTTTATTAATGCATCAACTTAGTTAAATTCTTCCCAAGTCCCTCTGCATGTATGCACACATACAAATGCACAGACAGCAAAGCAACCTATGCACCGGGAGAAAAAAAAAAGACAGCTGTGTATTGCTGAACGTAATCCAGCAGTTCTCTGGTTCCTTGTCTTGAACAACAGATATTCTGTATCACCTAATATTAACAAACAAAAGATTTTTTCCCACGCCATTATATATTTACATTAGTCTACTGTTCAAGCTTGGCATGTTGGCTTCCTTAGACTATTTGATCCCAGATGCAGCTCTGTGCCAGAATTGCTGGAACAAAATGCAGTGGGTGGACAAACCTGTCCTGCTGCATTGCTTCTACCCTTTTAAAAACAGAAAGCATTTATCTGACTCATTACTGTAAATGTACTAACAGAGCATACCGGTGATGATTTTCTGACTGGAAGTGCTGCATCTGCTCAAGAGGTTAACATGGGTGCAAAGTAAGTGCATATCATGACACATTTGTTGATACCAGCCAGGGGCAAATATTAAGTAGCTTATCTTTTAAAGAGAGAGATAAGGCAGAAGGTTTGTGAGGTGCTTGCCAGTAAACGTATATTCATCACAACTAATGCTCCCGTGCATTGCAGTAACCAGGGTGGGTAGGGCTAGTAATGAGAACCCCAGACAAAAGACCAGAACATCTGAGTTGTAGCCCTAACGCTTGACTTTTTTTTTTTTACTAGGGCCTTTGGCAAGTGATTTAGAACTAAATTAGGCTGCCTCCTGCTCCTGACTAGGTAAAGGAGGAAAAAGGTTTCACACATCTCTGCTTTCTCCCATTGCAAAATGAGAACTTTTCTTCTTTTCTTAGAGACCTACAAACAAAAAGACCTACAAAAGAAAGAAAGAAGTGCTGTCAGGTGTTATTATGGTGCTGCTGACACAGTACATCTGGAAGGAAACGTGGAAAATTTGTATCCCTCTGTTTCAGTAAAAGGCCACAAAATCCACTCTCTTTGAAAAGGGAAAAATTGAGGAAGGAAATTGCTCTGAATATCTGCAGTGTGTATTTTTAAGATATGCACATACATATATTTTTAAAATATATTCACATATATTTTTACATGTGAGTGGAAATGCATGTGTGATAAGTGTGCAATTTAGCTTTTTAATTTGGGATATATGATGCAATTTGAGAAGTGCCTTTTTTTCTTCTGTCTTGGTAAGCTAATTCTTATAAGAATTGGTAAGTATATATTTATTTACCTTTAAAGCATATAATACCTCAGAAAGGTGTTGAGACAAGTAACCATATTCTGTGTGATGGCTAGCACTACAGAAAATACGTGGCTGTTAAATTTTCACTGCCTTTTTAGCAAGCCTAACCTGAAGACTGAACTCAGCTGTAATGGCAGGGTGCAATCCATGCAGGTAATTGGGATTCAGCTGCTGCAAGAGCCCTTTGGTATAGCTTGATGAGCTGAACAGCAGCCTGGATGCACTCCAATGAAATATACCAAGGGAGCATTTCGATGCACACCCCTTAAGGTCCTTCACAACCGGTATCATAATACTATTAAACATTCACCCTTTGTATTAGGTTTCTCTGCGCAGCGCGTATGTTAAGAGGAAGTCAAAATCATAAATAAGCCACTTTGTAGGAAACTGCTTCATCAAGTCACAGGATAAAAGTGTGGCTTTTTACAATTCTCTTTGAAATCATTTCTGTGGGGAAATAGTTCATGCATAAAATCAGGAGTTGGAGATCGGTTGGAAGAAACGTGAACAGGGTGGCAGTAAAAAGGAAAAGCAAAGCCAATTTCACTGACATAATGGAGTATCTATTCCATAACACATAAAGTAATAGAGCTTGCAGTTAAAAAAAGGAAAGAAAAAAAAAAACAACTAAGGAAAATATAATTAGTGCCCAAGAGCAGCTGAGGCAAACGGTAGAGGGGAAATGGGAGTTTGTTCACACGACACAATTTCTGGTACTTATTTTCAGTGGATAAATTATCCGGTGTGTCTCCCTGGGGCTTTTCTCCAGTTGAGAAGGAAGAGAGATTCTGTCAGAGCTGAGCTAACACCTCCCCCAGAGCAAGTTTGCTCTCCCTATTGTAGAGGGAGTCCAGAGAGGCTGTCAGCTCACTTAGCCTGTCTTTTAGTTCTTTAAGTTGAGTGGTGTGAATAGTCTTCAAAATGCCTTTGGGTTTCTTTTTACCCAAAGATTGAGGGAATGCTCCTTTTCATTCTCAGCCACAGGAATTAAACAATAAGATCAAAATCTTGTAATCTCCTTGGGAATTCCTTTTAGTTGTATGAGATCTAAAATGCTGGCTTTCCCCTACATTTCTGGGCAAATGAAGCCAGAGGCTAATCATATAGCTAGCTTTCAATGCAAATATTTCCAATGTCTGTTGCAGTGTCATTTGTTTGGGATCACCTATGAAACAAATGTGTTAAATGTTTTTAATACCTATGAACAAGTTTAATTGCCATTAAGCTTGTTCTGTATTGAACTTATGGTCTGTTTACAGCGAGAATGAGAGGACCTGGAACCAAAGTAGACTATTGTTCCAAATTTTTTGTCCTTTCATAGTAACAACTTATGAAAAGACCATCGTATGAAATGGAATCACACTAGGGTGTCCAAATAGGTAATATCTAGTGTATTGCTTTCAGTAAAAACAGCACAACTAAAGATTTTGAATTTACAGTGGTATTATTCTCTCTGCCTCAGTGCTCTCTGCAACACAGTACAAACAACAATCATGTATTGTGTGTAAACTGACATCTTCATTCTTCACCAAAAAATCTTTTAAAGCACATGCATCTGTACTACAGGAGTGTGCAGGGGAGAAACACTCTGGATCTTTATTTAAAAAATGAGATGCAGATTTTAAATTTGCAACTTCATGTCCCCTGTCAGATAATGATCCCCTTTGATTTCCTAATAGCAAGTGTAACACTAAAAGGAAAATACTTGCCAGTTGTTGGATATGTTTACTCTCCAATGAAACAGTTGAAATGTGCAGAGATACAGATGGGAACTTTGGATTCGAGGGGAAAACTTTTGTGGGTTCAGCCTATAACGCTGTTTGGTTTGCATGCAGGAGTTTTCTTACAATATCACAATGTCACAAACTGAAATTGCTTACAACTTCCAACTCTGATGTTTTTTTCCTTTATGCATACTTTTAGCTGTGTATATCCCACCTCTCATTGTGGCAGTCACTCAGAGAGAAGAATATCAGGTCTTTACTGTACCACTTTACCGCCTTTGCTGTGGGAACTGTCATTGCAACAAAAGGTCTGAAGGATTTGAAAGGAAATATGCAGTCATTCTGTCCAGTTATGAAAATCACTATGAATGCAAATTATCTGTAGCTTTATAGAAAGCATTTTCTGTTGAACACCATTTGTGCCTTCGATAGTGAAAAGGATATGTGCTATTCTCATGGGAAAGATGGTACAAGGGAAGGTCTTGATTTGTTACGTTCAGTATCACTTTGGGGTTTTAACCTTAAACTAAGAAAGAAATCCATGGAAGCATGTTTAAAAGATTGTTAAAAGATTTGCAAACCTTTGATGGGTTTCATCTATTTTCCAGAGGTCATTGTAGAAACAAATGTAATATTACCGTTTGCTATAAAAAATTCTTCAGTTCTATTAACAAGTTTCCCATGATGTAATTAGAAAGAAGGTGTAGTGTTTTCTTTGGCATCCATGGATAAAATGCTGTACATACTTATGCTGCTATAAACCCAGGCCAACTCAGTTCATTTTAATGAAATTATTTTGGATTTAGTTCATGTGGAATTTGGCTATACCTTTATCTATAGCTGGATATCTTCCCTGAGGGGCAAATGCAACAAAGGTTATACTTTTTCTTCAGATTTCTTATAGGAAGACACTATTCTCAGTATTAAAGAGGTTGCTACTATTCTGATCAAGGTAAGTGCTGTAAAATATTTTAGATACAGATTCAGGTAGGGTTTTCAGATGTGTCCATAACTTGCTTGAGTGTTCAGCAAGTGCTGAAGTCAGGGTCTTCAAGCTGCTCCTCTAAGTCTCTTTCTTACTCCTCTCTGTTCACTAACCTGTTATGTGAGGCTCATGGTCAAGAACCATTTTGGTGTAGGATGCCACATTTTATATCACAAAACATTTATATTTTTCTCATTTGGGTCAGCCAAAGTCTCTGGCAATAGCGTGGTCGGTGGTGCTTTTGCCAATTTCTCCGGTACTACTGCTGTAGGTAGATGACTTTGGATTGTGATACCAAACACGGGCGGTTTCACTATTATTTCTTACAAAACACAAAAACTGCTTTGGACTTGAAATCTGCCTATCATTTGTCTTCCAGAGAAGACTTCACACAAAAGGCTTTTGCATAAGGCCTTGATGTTTTCTTCCTTCTTTCTAAATGAACCACAAACAAAAAGAAAGGGAACTAGAAGGGGAAAAATTTAAGTTTTAATGGACACACATTTTATCTTTTGCTTTCTGCTTGCCATAAAACATTAACATAGTAAACAAATTGATCTTTGCTCTTAAATTCTTTAATAACATACAGTGTTATGAGTTTTGTCATGGCTAAGGTATGGTTAAACCATGTTGTGTTGTTGGTTGCATTCAAACCTCTATCGTCACAGTTCTTTGACATCAAACTACATCTTTTAAAATAAAAGTTGCGTGTAACCCACTTCTGTTCATAGACACCTTCATTAAAATGTTGCCATTTTAGGGGGGATGTTTCAGTACATTAGTGGTAATGGTGTTTTCTGACCAAACCTGTTTGTTCCTGGGATAAAGTTCCAAGTCCATGCATTCCCATGGTCATCCCCTGCTTTGTGCCATACAGTACCCACACAGACAAAAATTTTATAGGGTGCTCTGGAACATTATATTCTAGACAGCTAATCCGATCATAGGACTGTTACCATGGTGTTTCAGTAGCTGACAAAGCTATTTGAAATAGGGGTATGTAAAAAAAAGAAAGTGTCACTTTGGTCCACTTTTCAGAGTGGTTGGTGTTATAATATATAACCATTTTTTTTAACGCAGTGTAGTTCACAATAATTTAAAATACTCTATAGACATTTAAATGATATACAATAATATAACTTAATTGGATTCCTCAATTGTACTTAACAAGTACTATTCTAATATATATACAGTATCTGGTACCATAAGACTGTGCATTACTGTGCTTGGGAGCTTTATTTGCTTCCTGTCAAGAATGTAGTGAAAGTAC
Organism: Psittacus erithacus; assembly: GCA_009867235.2. Lineage (NCBI taxonomy): Eukaryota > Metazoa > Chordata > Aves > Psittaciformes > Psittacidae > Psittacus > Psittacus erithacus. The sequence continues at coordinate 2,335 of WYDI02031898.1, read as the reverse complement.
AGTATATCACTATTATTCAACAACAATACCCATGAATCAAAGGGACTTTAAATTACGTGGAGTGACTCTAGCATTTTGGGGGGCCCCTGTTGACTTCTATGGGGTTGTTCACATCATGGTTGGCATTTAGAAACCAACAGCAACAATATAAAAAATGAGCTTTTCAACTTTGGATTGCTCCATGGCAGGCTCATCAAAGGGCTCTGATTTTCAGAGGGTAAGTGCTTGGGGTCAGAAAGGCAGGTCTTCATGAGTGTTCCAATGAGGGTCCCCAAGTGTTTAGTTACCTTTGATAATGCAGGCCCATAAAGTACGGAGGTAATCCTGGCTCATTCACATACCCAGCATGGGAGCTGGTGGAGCTACTGCTCCACCAGCCCCTCACCTCAAGGGCACTGTGTGGTGTGGCAAGTGCTCCCATGTCAGGTAGAGAGGGCTTATGGCTGTGCAGTCCCTCAAAAAGTAATAAAATCAAACAAAATCTAGAAATGCAGATATGCAGATGTTAGGAAATTTTTAATCCCATTTTTCAGAAAATCAGGTAGGGACCCTTGCTACAAGCAAACATTTATGTGCTTAAATGCATTGTGTTATAAGTGGGCATATCTGGCTCTTGGGTTTACAGACACTAGATTTTACAGTAGTAAAATATCTGAGGACTTTAAATCTCTCATAGGGAAAAGGTGTGTAAATTAGAATTGAGTGCTAGTGTAAAAAGTCATATTCTTCCTTAACATTCATGTATTTACCACAGGGTATGTTATTTCCAACCTTAGAATAACAACACAAACTAACCCATATTTTAGCTTTCTCATGTTCATGAAGCCACCACAGCTCACAAGTTGCAGCAACCTAGAGCTCAGCTACCATATTTTTATTAACTTCTCAGTTCATACTGAGCATAAGTTATTTAAAACTACTGGTAATATTAACTTTCAACCAATAAAGGCAAAACACAATGCTTGGAAGATTCTGCCAGTGCATTTAACAGCAAAGCAAAACCTTTGATATTTATCGAAGCATGTCTTTGTATCCTAAAACTCCCTACAAGGAGCTGAGAGCAGATGCTCCATGCCTCAAGCCTGAGTCTAAAAAGAGTCATTCTTAATCAGGAGGCAAGTGGGAAAAGTCTTTATCAAGCATTTGCAACCACAGTTTCGCATGATCTTTCTGCTCAATTCTGGTAATGGCTTAAGGCCTACAGTAATTGAACTCTAATAGTGGAGTGACAACAGATCAGTAGCATTGAAGAACTTAGGGAGAACCAAATACAAAAGTCATAAAGTCAGAGTTCCAATAAGTTTACATTTAGTACAGAATTAAGACATAGCTACCCGTTAGTGCTTAGAATTTTTTGATACTATTAAAAACATAAATAATTATTTTTAATGTTCATTCAAAGAGTTCCAGTGTCACTGGCAGCTGATGTAACTTTGTGAACGTTATTTTTTTCCAAACTGATAGTGGAGTATTTCCGCCATAGATTTTATCTCCCTACCAGTTGTTTTCTCTTTACCTGCTTTCATAGAAATTTAGGTTTTTGCAGCAAGACTGCTGTGTTCTAGTCAGTGAAGATTTCATTTAAAAAAAAAAAAAAGAAAGTCTTTATTTGCACAGGGCTCGGCGGTTTTGTTGTTGTAAAATACGAGAAAGAGTCTTTTTCTTTTAAATTTCAAGGGAGCTGCAATGCAATCAGCTTCTCTGATATGTATAACTTAAAGCACAAAAGAATCTACAACACCCAGACTGTAGTTTAAAAAAAAAAAGATTCATGTGGTGTTCAATATCACCTTAATCCTGTTGCCCTTGTTTCCAAAGCAGTTACAACAGCCAGCCAGCAAAAAATGCACCATCCTTAGAAGTGTGAGTAGTGGGGAGAGAGTGGTTGTTGTCATGGTGGTTGGGGATTTTTTCCCAAAGGAGGTTAGATGTGCAAAATGATGCTGTCGTCGTTGGTTGTACTCCACTTTCTTCACTCATGGTGATTTGTTCTGTTTGTTTGCACATGATGCCATTATTTGCAGGTGAACACCTCTGTCCGTTCACTACACGTGTTGCACTTCACAAAGCAGCACCAGTGGAATTTGCAATTACATTGCCACACCTTGGTGTACTGGTGTGTGTTGTACCCTCTTCCACAGCACATCATGTCACACCCATCCGCATTGGGTGAGGTACGGTTGCAGAGTCGTCCCTGGGTACCGACACTCCCCGTGGAAGCATCTTCCTCACAGTAGTTGGGTGACTTTTCGATATAGACTAAATCTGTTTCCATGGGTTTCTGGTAACTCTTAATCTGCTTGATCTTCAGGAAGGTTGGCTGTCTTAGTCTACT
>WYDI02031896.1:8387-48706 GCA_009867235.2 Psittacus erithacus | reverse complement strand
CAATTTAGAGACAAGGATGTCATGTGGGACAGTGTCAAATGCTTTGCACAAGTCCAGGTAGATGACGTCAGCTGCTCCACCCCTGTCCATCAGTTCCATAGCCCCATCATAGAAGGCCACCAAATAGTTCTGGTAATCTTTCAGATGATATTGAGCTGATAAGAACTGTCCTTTTAGCAAAGGTGATATGGGTGGAAATTGCTGTTAAAGTTCAGTGTTGCTTCCTAGAAAACAGGACAAGATAAACATACACCTAAAAACAAGGCAAAAGAACAGCAAACACAGGCGAGAAGCGCCTTCTTTGCTGACAGCTTTTCTGATGACAAAGGCAGACACCACACAAGGTTTTATCTACCACTGTGGGATTTGAGTGATCTGTACCAACACTAACCTGCTTAAGACATTGGTTTTAGTTGCATTCTAAACTATGACTTCATGGCTGTGTCACAAAAGAGGTCTTTTATCCATAAATGTCAAAAGACAAGGCAAAGAAGAAGGTGGGGATGTCAAACCAGACAGATACAGTAGAAGAACTAAATACCACAGCCAAGGTACTTCCTCTGGTTAGGACATTTTGTACAACCACAATAACTGCTTTTTGGAGTAAGGTCTCTTAGTGAATATTCTTAGGAGCAAGGGGCAGCTTTGATGACTGAGCTCTCTTAGTTCAGTCTGGCTGTTGTAGCAGACCAGACACAAGCTGGGATACTGTTTCATCTGCTTGCCTGCATCCAGTAGTGTGAACAGAAGCGCATGGAAGGCAGAGAAGTACCAGGAGAAGATTCTGTTTACCAGAAATTCATGTCATACAGCTTGTAGGTCTGCCAGTAGGATTTTGGGCTTGGAAAGAACTCATGCTGTGGTCATACAAGACAATAAATGTAACTTAAGGATTCTTAAGCAAGCAGATCAAAAATGCTGTATCTACATAACTTTTATAAGAGCTTTAGCTCACTCTGGCAGTTCATATTTGTTCAAAAACATTTGTATTGCCAAGTTTTACTCTGGATCATGTATTTCCCATCTTTCTACAATCAGCATAAAGTCAGTGTAAAAGTAAGAAAGCTGGCACAAACCTCCTACCATGTTCTGACTCGAGAGAAATGCAATTGTGTGCTAATGCCCAGTCCGGATCTAATTTGTCTTGCCGGCTGGTACTCTAGAACATAGATCTGGTATTAATGATGATGCAACCAGAGCCACACTCTCTTTTTGTTATTCTGACTTTTGCAAGCAATTTTATATGAAAACTGGACTGCACTTTTATTACCTCTGACAATGTCAAGTCTAGGCCTTGGCTGACTGATGACACAGATTGAAATTCTCTCTGCCTGATTTAGCATGAGATTTCTATCAACATCTATGAGAAAGCTCTGAAACACTGTTCTTCCACTTCCCTCAGATTACATCATCTTTGCAAATCCCCATTTTGTGGTACTTTGCAAAAGACCACTCACATTTCCATGTCATGACCTACTTCAGTACTCTTGCTTCTCTTAAAGATTGTGTTTTCTCTTAGCAAAGTTTCTCTACTTGGCAACTCAGTTGGAGACACATTCATCTTGTTCGTGTTGTCTGCCCTAAGCATTACAATGCCATCCATGGCATCCTTAGGCCCAAGATTCAGGATTCCGTGAGAATATCTGCTAAGTAACCTACCCAGCAACGGTAAAATGCCCCGGATATTTCATCATTTTATGGGCTACAAAGAATACTAAAGCTATGTATCCAAGAATGAAGGCAATTTACTAAAGGCAGTGCATTCAGAATGGAGTTACAAATCCCTTCAGCACAGTCCTTTTGGCCACATGCTAAGAGTCAATGTTGCATCTCTCTCAGGTGGCATGGCAGGATAGATAGACTGATGAGAACTCAGGTGTTTCAGGAAAGCAGTGCCAGCAGGAGATACTGGGGACCAACTTATTGGAAAAGAACCTGGGGGTCCTGGTGGACATCAAGTTGAGCATGAGCCAGCAGTGTGCCCTTGCGGCAAAAAACTGTAATGGTATCCTTTGCTGCATTAGGAGGAATGTTTCCAGCTGGTCAAAGGAAGTGATCTTTCCCTTCTATTCTGCACTAGTGAGGACACATCTGAATGCTATGTCCATTTCTGGGCAAGAAAGATATGGAGCTACTGAAGAAAGCCAAGTGAAGGAACACAAAGATGATGTAGGCACTGGATCATCTCTCATATAAGGAAAAGCTAAGGGAGTTGGGACTGTTTAGTCTATGGAAGAGAAGGCTCAGAGGGATTTCATCAATATCTACATGTATCTAAACAGATAATGTAAAGAAGAAGCCAGTGATGCCCTGTGACAGGAGCAGAGGCGATGGGCACAAACTGAAACAATGGAGGTTCTTTCTGAATATCACAAAACACTTTTTTACAGTAAGGGTGTCTGAGCACTGGAACAGGTTGCCCAGGTAGGTTGTGGAGTCTACATTTTTGGAGATATTCAAAAGTCATCTGGATATAGTCCTGGGCAGCCTGCTCCAGCTGACCCTGTTTTAGCAAAGGGCTTGGACAGGATGATATCCAGAGGTACTTTCCAACATCAGACATTTTCTGATTCCTCAGATCTGCAAGCCATTCTTGCCCACCTTTAAAACTGTACACCCTTTGGTCTGCAGTGCCCTCTTGGAACAGACTTTGGCACAACGGATGTTGCAGCAGTTTGTACTGCTATAACCTTTCTTCCCAGCACACTTCCTAGTGCCAGGCATTTGTGCCAGGATTTATGCCAAAGGAAACTGGCAGAGGCCCGAGCAGAACCTCACCCAATGTTTTAAGGAGTCTCAGAGCCAGTTGAGAGAGCTTGTTTTTTGCATGCCACCACTTGTTACAGCAGCACACCATTTCCAACCCTAGCCAGGCCAAAAAGTTAACTTCTTGGAGGTAAGATATATAATGCAAAGTTCCTCTCCATCTGAAAGGAGCTAATACTGGTAAAGTTGATGAAACTGAAATATATTAATTCTCTCCTTCAATCTGACCTCTTCTTTGGATCGCTGTCCTTGTTATACATTGCAGCCCATCATTTTTAAACCTAACAAACACTACACCTAGGATGCTCACTCCATTGATATTCCTGTTCCCATTCTGGGAAATACAGATTGGTTGTTGCTTCTTCTGAAGACTGAGATAAGCAAAGCCCAAGTGACACTGAAAATCCTTGTGATTTTGCACCAACGATGTTGAGATGTTACGCGTTTATTTATTTTTCTATTCCAGTTCCTGAAGAGCTGTTATTTTGAGAAAATTTGAACTTTTATTAAAAATAAAAAGGGAAAGAGTTGTCATTTTGGCAGAGATAAGATTGAAACACACTATGAGGATATTCTACAGGCTCAAAACCTAAACAGTTATTACAAAGATCTCACCATTGTCAATTTAATCTAAATGCATGGGTTTGGAGGGAGGGGAAAGATGGTACTTTTCTATCCAGGAAAGATGGGAATACCACCTCTTCAGGCTTCTCACCACATGATCACTGCTCTCAGCTGAGCTGTAGGCAATCTGTGGCTTCTTTGAGCACTGAGCCTGAAGACTGTCATATGAAAGTTTACCTCCTGCAAATCAAACTCTGCCTACAGAGATCACATTCTATTATAGGAAGCAGAAGAGGATCCAGTAGAAAAAAAGGAATCTTCAGTTCCCTTACCTCTATGTCACTTTGATGTGGTACTTTTAGATTATATTTTTTACATGTCGAAGAATTCTGACATATCTCCGACATATCTGAAATATGATCTTTTGGTGAACCACCGCTGAAAAAGGAGTTTGGGCTCAAGCCTTCTTGGTCAGATTTTATATGAATCAAAGAATCTGGAGTTTTCCTAAACTGAAGCCCAAAATCAGAGCGTAAAACCTTCCTAACATCTCAGGTAGAAAAGGACATCAGGCTAGCAGTTGTGCTTACTATGGAATGAATTGCTTTCCTATTCTGTGAAGACAGACTTGATAAGAAGCCTTTTAGAGGCTGAAAGATGAACAGCTGCCTAGGGAAATATAGTGGCCAAAGTTTTGGAGTAGTTTGGCAGAAGCAGCCAGAACTGAACAACATGAACTGGAGTTTTTGTTCATGCAAAACTGCAGTCAGAGCTAAGGGCCTGAAGAAATATTTAACAGTCCAAAGAAAAAAGGTGAATACTTCCTGGTGTTGCTAATCTGAAAAACAGATACATATAACTATATATTATATATATGTTTTATTAGAAATCTAGGATACCTATGTCACTGAATCCAGGTCTTCACAGTGTTGGGCAATCACATAATAGATACTTCGTTCAGAAGACTTTGTGAACACATGCAACTTTTAACTAACTGAGCTCAGTACGCCGACATCTTCCTGTCTGAAACTTAACAAAAATAATAAAGGCCACATACAGCAATGTTATGAAGGAAAAAAATAGAAATTCAGTCTCATATGCCCTTACAATAGGAGGGAATTTCCTTAGCGAAAGTGCATAGCATCCTATTATCCTAGGATACACTTCTCTCCATAGAAAAAGAAAGCAAAGTACTCTGCACGGTCCAAGCTAGTTTGACATGGGGGGAAATTAATCACTAACCCCAAAACCAAGATTGATTTAGTGGTCTACAACAAAAACTCTTACTAATTGACCCAAGCAAATCAAATTTTTGTCAACCACAAGGAGGTCCATGGGGATGATAAAGGGGCTGGAGCACCTCCCATCTGAAGACAGGCTGAGAAAGTTGGGACTGTTCAGTGTGGAGAAGAAAAGGCTGCTTAGAGACCACATAGCAGCCTTCCAGTATCTGAAGAGGGCCTACAAGGATACTGGAGAGGGATCATCGTTAGGGACTGTAGTGACAGGACAAGGGATAATGGGTTTAAGCTTAAACAGGGGAAGTTCAGGTTAGATAGAAGGAAGAAGTTCTTTAATGTGAAGGTGGTGAGGCACTGGAATGGGTTACCCAAAGAAGTTGTGAATGCTCCATCCCTGACGGTGTTCAAGGCCAGGTTGGACAGAACATTGGGCAACATGGTTTAGTGTGAGGTGTCCCTGCCCATGGCAGGGGGGTTGGAACTAGATAATCTTTTAAAGTCCTTTCCAACCCTAACTATTCTATGATTCTATGATTTTAAGTACTGAAGTCACGAGAATGCTCTTATGAATCCAAAGTACACTGGACAGTCTGACAAGCTGATCAGACTGACATGGCCAGAACTTTCCATTTAATAGGAACAAATATTAATTTCTACCAAACTAGGCAGAACTGAAGAGAAACAGATTTCTACCTACTGCCTAAATAGTCCAAGAACTCAGCTCAAGAAGATATTGTGGTTGCCAGAAATATGGATACATTTAAATAGTGATCAGACAAATTAACAAAAATGTATCAAGGATATTAAACAATTAGATAGAACTTGAGGTTCAAGAAGTTCCTAAGTTGAAGTAAAATAGAAATGGAGAAGGTATGGAGAAGAAATATTATAGTATACTGTTCTGGGTTTCTGTTCTTTTCTTACTTACCTATTACTGACTACTATAAAGAGTGTCAGACGAGCAAATGGATCTATGGTGTCAGTTAATTTTTTCTTATGTTCTTATACTGCAACATGCAACTGAGAGACAGAGAGATGAGAGGCCCTATAGGCCATTAGTAGTGTCTTGTGATGTAGGCACTAACTTTAAGCTGAAAAAGACCTTACTTTCTGGAAAGAGAAGGCATTTAAGTAGTAAGCGGTGAGCATTTTTGGCCTTTACAAAACTCAGAGGCAAAATGTCCATTCTCTGCTTGCACTGACAAAATTTTATCTGCTATTCTGCTCTGCCTGTTGAACCTACTAAGCCCACAGCATCCAAACTGTGTACTTTTGAGACTGTAAACATTAAACAAAATACAAATAGTTTTGGAAAACACAGTGCAGAACAAATATTAGTGCAAGGGATATTTTTGGGGGTGTTTTTTTATTACAACATCCAACAGCAGAAAGCCATTCCAAAAATAATTCCAGTGATCTTTTCAAAGACTCTTCTGCAGCCTGCTGTTAATGTTTTTCATATTTCATTCCCTGTGGCAGTAACAAAAGCGAGGGATTTACCTCAAAATCTTCATGATCATAACTACAGCCTCTTCCATTCCAGAAAACAAAAGAGGCAGCATAGAGAGAAAGGAGTTATCACATCTCTGTATACTCTGTATACTATCCCATATAGAGGAGATCTACCCCTAACATCTACAAGTCCTCTTTGCTGTGGATTACACAGTGGTGCAGCAGTGCTAGTAGATTGCAGCTACTCAATTTCTCTTTCTGGTTTTAGGAACAAATTGTGGATGGTGTTTAGAGATCTTAGAAAGACAAAAAGTCTTTGTATTTGTGTCACAAAAGACAGAACTCCAGGCTTCTAGTCAGAAAAAGCATTACCATTCTCCATTTGGTTAAAGCAGCATATGTAAGCCCCTACAGCTCTGACCAAGAATGGCCAAGCTCTCCCCACCTTCCCAGCAGCAGAATCAGAAACCTCAGTTCAGGTTTAGATGCTGTCAAGTGACAGGACCATAAACTAGCAAAGCAAACAACCATAGATCTGCTCCTTGAAGAGTTGGACCCTGCCCTCCACTTGAGCAACCTTTCTCAGATTCTCATCTGAAACTGCTAAGCAGTGCTACATGTATTCAGATATAAAGCCTAGAAGCATACAGGGATGGTAAGGTTCAGACATTTTAACACAACTTCATGATCTACAACTAGGCACCCTTGTCCCTAATTTAACATTCGTTCCACTTTGTAAAGCACCAGAAGGTAAAGATGCCAGGTAGAGCTAATTTCTCTCATGTCACATTAAGGCTGCTGGCTTTCACATCATACGAGACTGCCCACAAACAAGAAACAATAAAGTCTGAGAGATATTCTTGAAGATATGACCTAGTGGAGACATTAGCTTTGTAGCATAAAAGTATCCCAGGGCACATGAAAGGAAACTGAGGCGCAGTCACACACATCCACAGTTTATCTTAACTATTACACATCTCTCCATACAAATAGCAACTACTTAGCCTACAGGAATAGATGAAAATTATCTTGGTGCCTAGCTGAATAGTAGAAGTGCAGTGTGGAGTGAAACATCTAAGCAAAGGAAACCATAACACAGTCATTTGGACAACAAAACTTTAAAAGGAGCCTTGCATTTCTTGTGTAGCACTGCCTTTTCCTTCTCAAAAACCATGTTTAATTATTTCCCCAGTAGCTGGTGGGATTTTTTGATGGTTTTTTTTTTTAAATAGGAAAATATTTGAAATAATTAATTTTAAAATCCTGCAAAGAGCATCTCAATTACTATTAGCCACTTCCTCCTCTTTCATGCTCAGGAACTGATGACAATCAGAGAGCCCAGATGCCAGTCTGTAGATTATAGTCTCAGCCCGGGTATTTGGCTCCTTGGCAAGTTCCACAGGCAGTTATTCTGGCAGCTCTCAAGTTGTCCCTGCCTAGCAAACGACTAAGGCTGCTGACTGACTGCTCAGACTACCCTGTTCTGGACATCTGTGCTTTTTCCCCTCTCCTTACTTGTAGCAGAACAGCTGTTACGGGTATGTACTGCATTTGTGCAAGTGTTAATAAATGAATGGATGCACAGGAATCAAGAAAAGTGTGTTTATATAGGTCCCTAACACATGGTTATCCCCCATGCTAGTATGATTACCCATAAATTAGACAGAAAATGTCCAAACAAGTAGACACAGAAATGAAATGACACGGCATGAAAGGCTGTATCTGGGAAAAGGTCTCTACACACATGTAGGTCTGTGGCAGGCGATGCATATTGCCTGTTGCTTTCCTCTGGATCTGAGGAACACTTGCTTTAACATGTACCTAAGAAAGCTGTCAGAGACTCTGTAAACCCCAACTCTGACCTTAGCCACCTTTTTGACTTCCTGCGCAGAATTTCCACTGCATCAAATGGGCCAGAAACACTCCATATGTGGCTGATCTCTCAACAATATTTGCCTTAAATTATTTATTATTTCTTGAGTGCCATCAAGGTATCCGAGTCTGTGTGATGCAGAGGGGAAGACATGGTCCCTGTCTCATAAGACTTAATATAAATAAGACAGAACGTCTGCAGCATTCAAAGTCATACCACACAGCATGAACAGATGAAGGGCCAGGCTTAAAATTTCATCACTCAACTCAGCTATTATCTAACACTATTGCAGAACATGTGTGCTTCCAGTAAGGCCAGGTGTGCGTGTAAAGATCTTGGATTACCTACATCAAGATGGAAAGTGATAAAAATCAGACCTATTTGGTATCACCATTCTGTCCAAAACCTTAGATAGGAGAAACAAGGTCACAAGCAAAAGTTTCACTGTGATTAAGCTTTTTCATTTGACGAACAGGTATAGGCCATTGTAGCTGAAGCACTGCTTTGTTGGTATGACCTGCCTCTATTAGAAGTTTTTGCTGTGACAGCAACATTGTAAAATGTTCCTAACATACAAAAGCCTAAAACTACTCTGAACATCAGGGATAATACTGCAGGTAGTAGTTAAATATTTTGAAGAAATTTTAGACTGACTACACATGGAAGTTACTGTAAGGTTACACATAGTTGGATAGCTACCACTCGACAACTGCTTCTATGCCTGGTCATGCTCAGTAATGCACATGCTTAAATGGGTAAGAAATTGGAGGAAAATTACTTCTATTTACAGCCAAGAAAAGAATGCAGTTAGGTAGTTGTGGGGATGCAGCTGACACACTAGGTTTCCAACCTAACCTACCTCATGGCAATTTGTGTATATATCCATATGTTTTGAGAGGTAACTTCACCTCAACAAATAGGCAAGATGATGATGTGGAAAGAAGTGAACAGAATTCCAGGCACAGCTGGAATCACTCACAGTTACGACTGCAAGGAAGCTGGAATTGAAAGCAACAAATATGGGAAAGTCATTAAAAGGATTCAAAAGCAAAAATAACATGGTCTAAAGACTGACAGGGAACATGGCTTGGATTGGTAGAACAGAATGAATTGAGAAATCTGAATATTGAGGTAGGTGAAGTATTCAAGCCAAAAGTTCTTTCTGTCAGATGTCCTGTCCTAGACTAGCTTATTGACAGGATGTCCCCTCTGTAACAGGGAAAATGATCACAATACCTGGTCTGGATGTAAACTTGAGGATAGCCTACCAGGGCATTTTGCTTTTTATGCTTCATGGTATTTCAGATCCTGGTCTAAATTCCCATAAATGAAGAACAAACATGACTACTGACTGCCTACACATGCCCATCTGTTCAGATGGCACAGCTCCCACTAACGATTTAGTTGGGCAGTTTCACTGAAGTCTAGGTGCCAAACTAGCATACGTTTCACAAAGATAGTCTGTATGACACTACAAGCACCATTTCCTTTGCAAGATTCCCTCGTCTGGGACATGTTTGAAGATCAGCCATCTAAAGCTTCTCTGTTAGCCTGGTTTCATAAGAAACAAGATTATGCAATTGCAGTGTGACTTCTCATCTGCCAGCCTGCCCCCTTCTTTCCTACAGAAGTTTGGCAAATCTCAACCAGATTTGACAGAAGGGCAATGGTTTCAAAGTTATTATTTTCCTATTCATTTCATTAAAATGAATGGCTACTTAGAGGATTCCTTAGTAACTTCAGTGGGGGAAGCTCAACTGTGTGAACTAAAACCTTACTAGACAACAGAAAATCTACACCGGTGAATGCAGTCTTACCCATGGGAAAAGCTACTGTCAGAACTTCACTGATACTAAACAGAAGGGAATCTAACCATTAGACACAAACCCGTAATAGAGGACAGCTGTTCACAGCACAACTTGATTTTGATCACACTTCTCATCAAAGTATGTGACCAAACCAAATACCTGAAGGCAAATGCTGAAGAGTCCCAAAGAGTTTACAAACATTTCTGAACACAGCTCAAACCCTCCATTTGTTTAGTAGAATAAATTGGAGACACACTCTCAACTTTCATAGGGCAAGCACTGTGCCATCCACCTACATGTAGCAAAAGTACATTAGAATATCTGTTGGGTTTTTCAGATTTTGCTTGTTCCTCAGTAATTTCCTAATGAATGTTACAGAACTTGGAAAATGCATGTAAGCGCTCTCACACTTTCTTGAATGTTCAGTGTTGTCCATGAAACACTCGGCTGTGCAAGAAAACAAATTCAATGAGCAAATCATCTATGGATTTGTACAGTACAGTACAGTACAGTACAAAATAAAAGCCTATGTGGCAACTTCCTCTAGCTGATACAATCCAGCCCAAGTACCTCAAACAATTTTGCTACTTGAAAAGTTATACCATTAAAAACTCTTAGTTAAAGATATGCTGGACTCTCAAGGCCAATGGCAGCAAACAGAACTGGTTTTCTGCCTCAAAAAATGGGAGTGCAGAATGGATTGAGGAAATACAGGCTACTTTTCCAAACAGAGTGATAGCAAAAAGTGACCAATGCATATTACACATAAGAGAGCAATTCTTCATCTTTTTTTGCTTCAGGAGAAAACAAAATCCACAAAACTAAGAGCATACACAGCTGAGCTCTAGAAAAGCAGTGAGGGATGGGGAGAACTACCACACTTGTGTTTATAGTGTTGATACAACCACACAAAAATCAGTCCCAGCTGTCCTGGCAAAGAACAAGGAGGCTAAGGACATGAAGAAAACTGGATTAACAGTATTGAGGGAGATAGCCAGCACTCGCAGCATGTAATTAATGTCATCCTGGCAGGAAGAAGGAACATCCTTCTGTTTCCTTTCAAATGCACCGTGGCCCCAGATGATCCACCTCTACCAAGCAGTCTGTGGCAAAGAGCTGAATTTAATCTGGATGTGTGAACCATATTGGTACCAATAGTATCAGTATTCCCACCATGAGACCTGACTTGAAGTGGAATTCTCCCAAATTAGGATAGGACACTACTATCAGAAAAGGCAGACCATCTTCACAGTTCAGAATTCATTAACAGAAATAACTTTTACTGAAACTCTTATCTGCAATTGCTGTACAATATCATTTTGATGTACAATAGCATTTCAATTTCATTGTTTTATTTTTTTAATGCAATAAGTATTTTCTTGGCAAACCTAACTTTAAGATTAGTATTACTGTCACTGATAGTCTATCTTGGGGAGTGCATTCCCATTAGAAATGATGAATTTGGAAGTATATTTATTGGCCCTCTTGACCTTGTTGGTTCAAATTCAGCACAGTTTCTATTTACAGGTGGTGGACCTCCTACAGAATAACTTCACTAGAGTTCTGCCCGCAGAGCAGCGTCACTGACAGTGAGAAATAGACAAATATAAAATGGACCAAGAAATTATCGTTTTGATTTTTCTAACTGTAGTTTAGGACTAAACAGAAAAAAACATTTCTGTGTTTTCTGAGAATCCTTTACTCTGTTAGATAAAATTGGTGAAGACTTTTGAAGGATCCAATTTTACTGGCAGTTGCTTCTAAACTAAATCAATAACTAACAATTTTTAATAGCAATGCTCTTTCCATCAAAGTGGTTTCAGTGCATGTGCATAAGCTGCAGTAATGATTATTGTATCTCAAGATAGAAAAGATAGACTTTAAATTGTGTAACTTTCCATAACACAGTTTTCCTGAGGGCTGTTCAACTCAATAAGCAGCCAAGGAAAAGGGAGGGTGAATGTAGCAGATCTGTTCTTTCCCAGCTTGAGATGCAGATGAGTCCCCACCCAGAAAACCAAACCTTTGGCATTCATCCACATGATCCTCCAGGCTAAGGAAAGAGAAGCCATGGAACAATATAGTAATACAAACCCTCCTGAGCCTTCTCATTTTGATGCTTTCTTTCCCACAGAAATAAACTGCCCTAAATGGTAAGCAAGGCTGTCAGGTTCATGGTGTCCATAACTGTAAAGCAGCCATGTAAATCTTGCTTCTAGGATGCCAGTTTTGCCCAGTTTCAGCATGATAGAAGCTACAGATTTTTCTTCCCCATTCTTCATTGTGACCATTGTGCTGGACACGAACAGGGTAGCCTCTTCACCACGGGGAGAAACACGTTCAAATTCCAAACATAATTATCAGTGAAGCAACAAGAAGACTCACTCATCTGAAATTTAAGAAGTAATCAGAATCCCTTCAAGATTTTTTCTGCAAGATCAGCCTGTGAATAATTTGGTAGAACATCACCATCTGGTGGATTCACCCACTGACAATTTGGTTTTAATTTTTTCCTTTATTTCCCAGATAGATCTTCAGCTCATTGAAGAATATTGCATCCTAAGGTCATGGAAAAAATACAGACAATCCATTCAATAGTGACCTATAGCTTCTTCTTGGGACAGGATACAAAGCTGCAAAAAAAAGGGGGGGGAATTCCTATTTTCATGTACCATCAAGGTGGCAGACCTGTTAAATAAATGGAGCCCAACTTTACTAGGCTGGACTCTAACCAGCTTTTCCAGGCTGCCATTAAAATATCCTTTGTGGAAAATAATAAGCATCTCCTCCAAACAAAGTCAGAAAGCAAGTAGTACTCTGGTACTGATTGGTTAAACATTGCATTCCACATCAAAGCTAAGATTACTTTTTCATTTTATCCTTAGAACTAAGCAATTATTTCACTAGTGATGGAAATCATCCACTTTGCAAAAGTGCAAGACACCACACTCTTCAAAAGCTCTATCTGAATAGTGGAGGAAAAGGGGAGGAAGTGAAACAGAAAACATCCATATAGCCTCTGAAGGCAGTCTGATGTCAGTCAAAAATGAGGTTGCCTAAAAACACCAGTTACCCTTAGACCTTGCCTCTCATATCCTTGAAACAAGGTGTTGAATATGGTATTTTCTGCCTGCTTTCTTTAATTCTCTTTTAACAAAAAACTGTATCAAAGAATATATATAGCAGGCTTGATTATTTTTTCATAACATTATTTTAATAACAGCTTTTGTCAGTCTGTTTTTTATTTGTAGGAACCCTCACTCTACATTTCATATAAGTCCAGTAGCAGTGGGGCATATGTGATCACTTTCTGTGTTTATGCCATTGCCTGAATGTCCACCTGCTTCTTTCAACTAAAATCTGAGAAAAGGTAATGGTCTTTAGATCTGTTACATTGCTGCAAGTTCCAGGTAACTAGGCTGATAAACAGATAACGGGATAGAATTTACATCACCAGAGAGACTTCTGCAGCACATAGACAAAAGTGCCCCAGTCACTGAAGACAGGATCTTGTAATTAGGGCTTCAGTGCCCCCAGACTACATACTAAAACCCACAGATTACCATTACAGTCTACCCTACCTCCTTTATTACTATTCTTTGTAACTTCCTCTCTGATTCCACAAATCCCTTAGCCTGCTACACTTAAACACTACATTATACTGATAGCAGTAGATGCTTGTCATGAAAAAGCACAAAAATCAAACTGCTTTCAATAGAAATGTGTGTTGTGAGATTTGTATCATGATGTTACACCAATATTAAAGCATAGATAAAAGTTGCAAAAGGAAAAGAAAATCTTTTTGGTGAGATTTTACACACACAATGCAGTTGCTTCCTACTTTGCTTGTCAGGAGTTTGTGCCATGAAGTTCCCTTCAAAGCCTGCGATGAGCAGTGACACTGTGAAGTAAGGCTCTACAGCCACTCAAATTTGTCCTATCCAATGAAACTTGAAACAATGACAAACAATATGATTAAAGATAATAATCTTCAGGCACTACCAAAAAGAAAAATAATTTATCCCCTATTTTAAAAAAAACATCCAACAATACTAAGGAATGGATACTAACTATCACTAGCACAGGAATACAACAGTTAACAGCAAAACACTGTTTCTTCTTTGTGGGTGTGGGAGAGGTCCCATAGCAAGACATGACCTGAGAGAGAGAAACCTGCTTTTTAAAAGCTTGTTCAAAACACCTGAACAGTGCTTGAATTATCTCAAGCTTTTGTAATAGATGTAAAACAAAAGATCTTTTAAAGCCAGCCAAAATATATAATCAGAAGATGACAGGAAAACAGGATCAACAGCAGATCAGAGATAAACACCCTTAAGACCCTGTCAATAAAAAGGAGTGCAGTTTGAATTCACTGTTTTGGCCAAAGCCACTTTGGGGGTGGGGGGGGAAAGTGTTTAAAAGCAGTTAAGTAATTTTACAGAAATAGTCTGGGATTTTGTGCAAAGGGAGAGAGACTCCAGGCTTGCCTCATCTCCTAGAAGCATCCCATATTCTTAGATGTGACGTTGCCATGACAACCACAACTTGGTGACCTCGTTATTTCAACCTAATCCTGCTTTGAAATTATAGTTGCTCCACCCTTTTGCCTGGCTAGCCTGATAACATAATCATTGTAAATGAGGATGGAAAAACACAGCAGGATACCATTCCCCTAGTGACATGGGACTAGTCTCACCTTATCAGGGAAACAGACCAACAATTAAACTGCACAAATCTGAAAGCCCAAAAGTAGATTTTTTTTCTTGTTTGCTATTTTGTTCTGTGAAAAATCTAATAGCTTGTTAGTGCAGGGATTCAGTTTGGAATGGGGGCTTTTGGAGAAATTCCTTCTAATTTAATTTAATGTCTTTATCAGGAAATTAAATAGTAATAAGGAGTAGTTCTCCTTAATTATGCATTTGTTTTGACTAACAGCTGAAGCAAGATTTAGGATATACACAAAGAGTCAGGACAGAACTTGTTTAGCAAATCAGATTGAGGTTTTTAGCTTCAGACTTGCCTTGTTTTATTTAAACTGGTTTAAGCAGTAAGCATTACAAAATCCCAGCTGTAGACATCGTGGAAATACTTACCGTATTTGCTCACACGTTGCAGGAACATTACTGTAATTCTGCTCTTATTAAACACATGGACAACAGTACTGATGCTGCTGCTCTCCCAAATTTAAAGGAAACATTTTCTTGGCTCCTTGGGGAGGGAATTCAGAGTTTTCTATGTACATGGGACATGTGAAAGCTCGAGGAGGAAAAAGTGAAGCAAATACCTTTAAAAGAACACAAATTTGGAGCTATTGACATATTATCTAACTGAAGCTCCACAAACTAGTTCACAAAACCATTTTGCAACAGTTCTATACTTCTGTTTCCCTTCCTTTTCTGGCAGAGCAGTTACTTCTCCCCTTCTCAGTACTTGCATGGTTTAGTACATGGGTGCAGATTTTACCTTAGAGGTTGTGATGTTGCCTGAGACTTCTTGCAAGAACAACATGCGCACTGAGGCAGCTAGACTTGTAAATAACTGTTATCATTAGGAGAAGACAACAAAAAAGGAAGAACAAGGAGCAACTTTAACAGAGAAGTACAGAGAACTATTAGCTTGCTCAGTATGGACACAGGGCTCCTCTTACTATGGTTATTTTCATATAGACTAACGTAAAGATTTCCTCAAATCTAAGCTTATGTGCTTCTACTAGCAGAGGGGCTGAGTCAGCCTCCAGGGATATGAACCCATGATTCCAGAAAGAAACTCTACATTTTAACGTTTGGAAAGGCAAGGCGCTAAACAGTTCTTTCCAGCTTCTGTGTCATAATAGGTGGTGCCCTCCAAAATAAATCAGTAAAGGCTCCATGCACAAGCAAAGGTACCTATTAGGCACCCACAGATGTACTCAGTGGTAAGCCAGGAAAACCTTTACCCAGAAACTGTCTTATTAACAGTATAATAACAAGTCTATTAGTAATCATCAGCTCTGAGATAGCTGATTAAGTAGCAGAGCAAATAAAGCAATCCTCTTCTGGTAAGACTCTACACAAAAAAAAAAATCTTTTGAATGCTACTTCAGCAGTGCTTGGGGATAATTTTCCTGAGTAGCCAAAAAGAAACCCCAAAACCCAAAGCACTATAGCCATACATTGCAGGTACAGCACCATGAGCTGAAACCTGAGCTCTTTCCTCTGTGCCATGAAAATATCTTTGTATTCAAAAGCATCTGCAATAGGCAGGGCTAAACCGCCACTTGCCTCTGTTTAAAAACTTGCCACTCCCAGGTAAAGAAAAGGAATCCACTGATAGCTCTAACAGCCACCCTCACCTATGATCAGCACAAGGTGACTCAGGCACATAGAATTCTGCTTTTCTCAACAAAAAAAAAAGGGAGACTGATAAAATGCATAGTTAGTTCCTCCATGAAAGGATCACTTAACATCCCCTGGCCTTCACCTTCAAGTGGGGCATTTTGCTGTCAATGACTGATCATTAAATGATTAGAAGAAATGTGCATGTAATCATTAGACATTTATTTCTTGAGGTGTTCAGCAGGGGTTAGAAATCAGTCTCCATTAAAATATTTTTCTTAAGCTCTGTTGAATCCCAAGAGCAGAGAATAGACATGAGTAGGAGATGTTTATACAGCACTGCAGTGAAGGAAGCAGGTTTTCCTTCACTAAAAGGCCAAAGTTCATTTTCTTAGAATAGCAGCACACATTCCAAAATGGTGCCTCACATTTACCGAGAGCTATCAGTGAACAAGTGAACAAGATTTATGTCCAAATTCGAATGTAGTTCCCCTGCATACAATAGTAAAAGGCCAAACCATTCAATACTTAATCAGGTTTGAGTCTGATTTTTCCAGCCTTTCTTGAGATAACCATATATTGTCTGCAGGCTGATTAATCCTTCTAACTACTGATTCTAACCCATGAACGGGAATCCAGAACACCCAAATGAAATTCCAAGCAAGAAGTGTACTTTGTCATTTCATTTTGCATATATAATTTGACTTCTCAATCTTTTAAAACCTTCTTTTCTGTACTCCTTTAAAAAAGAAAGAAAAGAAAGAAAGAAAACAAAAAAAATATTGTCCTTTTCACATTTTGGTCCTGGATTTGAACTGCAGCTAAAATCATTCTCTGTTCAAAACAGCCAACATGCTGGGGGAAAAAAATTACTAACTCTCATGTAGTTAAAAGTGAATTGCATAGCAGACTTTTTGCTGGATGTGGGAAACACAATGCCTCCTTACCGACCATGCTATGGAGTCCGTAGGTATCAGGTTTTATAGACAATACAAAAGTTCTAATATACAAATGATTTTCTGCTTTGTACAAATTTAAAACCAAAATAGAAACAAAGCTTTGCTTTTCTCCTAGATCAGTAGTGACACCTAGTGCCCAAGCGCGAAAGGAACAGCGCTTAAAAACTAATTTTCATGGAACTGCTTGAGTACGCTACAAAAACTAATTTTGGCTGTGGACAAAACCACCACCACGAAAACTCCAGGGTGTGGTAGAAAGAAATAAAACAAATAAATACTAACATTAGCTATGGGGCGATTTAAATTTGTATAGAAATGCTACATTTGCAGTAAAGAACAATCTGCTGCAATTCAAAAGAGAAGGGATGCATTTCATAAACAGGGAAGAAACCATGCGTACAAGTAGAATATAATTACCTAGTGAAACCTGGAAAGGTTCTGGGGCAGAGCATTCCTACACATGAGTGGTGTTCATAGGACAGGGAATAATCTCTAGTTGTAAAAGCCCAGGTTTTCCATTTCATCCAGAGAGGATAACTACCACAGCAGAGTGCAACTGCTCCAGTGTTACACTTATTCTGGTCCAAGTTCTTCCTGATATAGATAAGACTCACTGATATAGCTATATTAGCGTACTTTATTCCACTTAGCCTACACCAGAGTGCATCACTCCTTACCTGGACACACTACTCTAGAGTAAAAATCATTTGGTTACTGATAATTACCTGGATTGTGGGTGCAGGGGAATGCTGAAAGACTACAGTCTTCTTATAGGCCTTGTCCAGTATTGGTCATACATTCTATATTATATGACTATAGAAGAGCTATGAAGGTGTATATGTTTCCCAAATAGGCAGCTAGCTCCAACCTATAAGTCATCTTTACTTTGTAACATACTTCTACATAATAATCTGTTCCCAAATGGCAGTAACACAGAAGCTTGGCCAGCTTCTGTAATGTCAGTCAATGTTATGGGAACAGTCTTTGTTTCAGGGAAAAGGATGCAACCTTCTTCCTGAGAATCACTTCTCCTTTCTAGCTTTTCACTGGGTTTCAAGGTCTGTAAAATGCTCTGCACTTGAAATATAGAAAGGTAAAAAGATGCCCAGGAGTAAAGTTAGGAGTGTTCCCAGAGGAAGAAATTAGTCAAAACAGAAGAAAGTTTAAGGAAGAAAAATCTGGGCAAACTCCATAGCAGAAGAGATTAGCAGAAGATGTACACTCTAGATCAAAAGACAAATGTACAGTTCAAAAGCAGAGACACCAATTCTTCCTGCAATATATCTCAGACTATACTTATGGTGGAAGAAAATTATTTTTTAATATCATAGGAACAAGTGGACAATGAAGTCTGCATCAGTCTCCCTTATCTTCACTTTTTATTTATTTCTTGTCAGACAAAGTGACTCCAAGTCTCAACACAGTACAGAATCAGGCTTGTTCATACTGGAGAAACCATGCTGTTTTCATTTTTCATTTTGTGCAAGGATGCTTGCACAAAATATTTAAATAGCAGATGGGTAAAGTAGCTGAGAAAGAACTTGAGTGACAGGAGAGTCATTCATGACCAGCAGCAGAGAGATCATTAACCACAGAGCCAGAAAAGCTGTACCTGTTCCTAGAAGTTTTCAAGACAGGTGCACTAGGAAAAGTGTTCAGAAATATAAGAGAAAACTACTTTCTCTTTGGACTTCTGAGATAAGGAATACTGGGGACTGATGACAGAGAAGTTTTAAGAATCTTGCCTTACCAAAGGATGACAGCTACAGCTTTGGTTGGTAAAAAAATACCCAACACAGTGACTGGCAGTGGCAGAAATGTGTGGCTTGTTACACCCAAAAATAAATCCAGCTGTGTTATGTTTGGTTGCTACAAGCAATTTGTCCCATAACTACCCCATTAGATTCCACTTGTGCTTCTATTTGTACAACTTAGTATGAGGTCCCTTCAAAGAAAGAGGAAAAAAATTCAAGCAGACATCAATTGATTATCCCAATCAAACAGCCCTGGAAATGTCCTCAAAACAAGGCACACTGCACCAGGATCAGAGAAAGGAAAAGGTCCCATGTTTCACCCATTAAGTCTTTTCCTCACTGCCAGCAAGATAACTAATAAGACTAGCAAGTTGCCTTGACCTGGTTTGTATAGAATGCAGGTAAGTTTGAAGAATGAAAGTTTTTGTTGACTCAATCTACCAGCAAGACGGTGGTTACTTTTAAATGGAGAAACAGCCTAGATTCCTGAACTGTGTGCAAATGGTCTTTGATAAGTGATTTCACCCTGACTCTGAGTAGTATTGCTAAGGGATCCATGGGATGTGAAATATTGCCACTATTTGACCTTTGTAGAATGTCTAAGAGTCAGAATCACTGCTGGAAAATCTTTAGGGGTCCACAAAAAAGGAAAAACAATGAAAAGGATTGCCTTAAATTGGCAGGTCTTTAGTTTTGCTCCCATCCCCAAATGTGGGCTGGCTGTGACCTTGCAGAAAGTTTCATAGGACATGTTTAACCTTAAAATGGTCAGCTGCATATTTTAACATCTCTTATTTATACCTTAAATCAAAGTGAACTTAATTTTCACTTGTATTATTCTTCATGTGGTGTCTTTATAAATAGTCAAAGGTCAGTATCATCTATTCACAGCGTAACTTAACTTATTTGCTAATTACTGTAGATTACATCTGAAGTGAGGTGATCGCACACTTGTTAGCTCTAATTACAACAGAAAAATCATTAATCATAGCCTTATAATAAAGCATAGATACTGTAGGTATCAAATAGATGTTTAGCTTATTGTTGTACAACTCCTATGGTATCAATGCAAATACACCAAGTATCCAGAGATTACAAAAAAACCTGGAATGCTTCTGCTGCATTGTAGACTTGTGATCTGAAATGCTGAATTGCCAAAGAAACCAGGTGTACATGCACTAGGGTGGGGAGGGAGAGACTCGTGATATTTCATTAAATGGAATGTACTTGATTTTATGAAAAAGCCTCCATCTCCATGTAAAAAATTCAACTTTTTCCTAAAATGAGATGGAAAATTAAAATTCAAGCATGTAACCTTGTAAACAGATCTATTATTTCTCTGCATTAACCCGTAGATGCTTTCCTAGGTGGTTTTGCCTAATGATCTTACCACTAAGTTCAACCCAATTGAGTGTAATGTATTTAAAATACACCCAGCTGATATTGAAATTGATAAGGAATGCAGGCCTGTTAAAATTGACGAAACTGACAAGTTCTCTATTGCCTCTTATTTTATTGCTCTTTTGGTTCAACCTGTGGCTTTGCAAGCATAAATTCTTTATTGCTTGCTGGTTGAAAAGATCCTGCTCAGGAATACATTTCATTAGTCATGATTCAGGCTCTTTTATCAGTTTTCGTCTTTAGTGTAAGTTCCAATTTGTTAATGGTGCCTAGGTGCAAAGGTAAAACTGGAAACATTTCATGGAGTTCTGCAGAACAACACTGATCAGCTAAGGTCAGAATTCTATTTTTATATCAGGAAGTTTTTCTTAAAAACATTTTCTTGGACATACAGAACAGCCGAAACATCAGTAAAAACACTCATGCTTTGGTTTTAGTGCTGTAATCATTGCTAGATCTAGTACTAGATGTAAGGATTGCTACCCAGGCGTTTCTTCCTGATAAGCCACCAGAAGATCTAGTTCACAACATGACCCCAAACCTGCTGCATTGGCAGCTGCAGTGATATGGCAGAGGGTAAGCATGCAGAACTGCAAACAAAAAGCCATGAAAAAGGACAATATATTGACTGAGGTCAGAATTTCAAAACCATATTTCAAGGCAGCAAAATTCTATTAAGCAAGTCTGCCCTAACTTTAATACCCATGACCACCTCAACATTTTATGGGACTAGACTGAGAACCACATCAATCCAAAAAGGTATTTGGTGATCTGTTTCAACAAATAAGCCTATAAGTAGTAATATAAGCACAACTGAAGGAATTAAATTTGGTCAAAAATGAATGAATAGAACAAAGGAAGGAAATGCTTAAACCAATATAACAACTAGCGGAACTGCCAAAATTATTTTGCCTTCCCTGATGCTGTCTATGTTTCCAGGGCCATATTAAGTTATATCCACCACAGTCTGTGCTGCAGCTAACTCTCAAAACAATTCAAAAGCACTTCATATATTAAAAAAATATTAAATATTAAGAACCTGATAAAATGGTTGAATGCAATATACTGCACACAGAAATACAATATAACTAGAGCACAAATACCTTGGCACTAATTTAGGCTTTAGGGTAAAATATCTAAGTGTAAAGGCTCTGCCATTTAATATCTATTACACAAGTCAAAGGAGTATTTTACTGATCACAAAACCAGGAGCCTCAAAATTAGAAAAGCCACTTTGACCATTCCAATTGTAATAAAGACATTAAACACTGTTCATGTACCCTTTTTAACACCTGATTTTCAGTAGTCCACTTCCAGTCCAACCAGAATCTGTGCTATATATACTTTCTCTGCCAACCCTAACCTTTCTACTTGACCTAATAGCAGTCAGAGATTGGTTCTTCACTCAAACTCAACAGCAACAGTGCTCATGAATAGCTTCAAGGGAGAATTCCTTTAGTAGCCCAAACTTTTCTTTAGTTGCCCCTTCCCAGTCATAGAATCATGGAATCAACTAGGTTGGAAAAGACCTCTAAGATCCTGTGAACTGCAGTGACACTACCATTTTTGCCTGAATTACACCTGCAAATCCACTAAAAAAGGTCTTAGAATGGGCTGCTACAAGCTCACCAGTAGACAGGCTCTCCACATATTTAAAATAAAGCACCTGTGCCTAGTTCTACAAACATAATCAAACCTTGAATGAGGGCTAAGTTTCTGCTTCCCAGCTAATGTAATTTGTAAAGTAATACTTTTGCCTGCAGGAAACATTACGGAGAAACCACGAAGTTGCCTCCAATTTCAAATTAGGAGATATTTCTGCAGTTTATACAGATTTGCATGACTGAGGTGTAATCAGACATATGGCTGTTTACAGATATCTGAAGCTGAGTGAATGTTTTTCCTCTGATGCTTGCTTTGCAAGGTCGAGACCTCTCCTTTCAGCTTTAGTTTAGACTGCAGTAACCCATTCCATCCTCTCTTGTAAAACAGATTACTACACCTTACTCTTGTCCACTTGAAACTGCAGCTTCTACAGCTGCTCTCCTCATATTGCTCTCACATGCAACAAAACATACTTGTGCTTTGCACATCTGCCATGGCCTTGGATTTGTTTGGATTAAGAAAAATTCTGATCCTGTGGTTAACAGCTAGTTATGTGACTGTGATCCCTTCAAGTAGCTGAGGAAGGAGGGAGTCCTCTGTCTTCCAGCTCTCAGATTTAAATACTTTGAGACTGAGGATAAATTCAGCTCCTGATCCTACTCTTTGTTCTGTTTCTCCAAGAAGGAGAAAACTGATGAACTTTAAAATGTAAGATTTTGTGTATCTGCTTCTAGGACTGTTTTAGTCCCAGGTGATTTCCAGATTATTTTAAGTAAATTCTAGCTCCTGTAATTTTTACAATTTATATCCACTCTAAATACTCTCAAGTACATTGAGAAAATTATGCAATAAAAATAGAGAAGTCTGAAATAGAAAGAATTATTAAAAAGGAAAGCCAGGTAAAAAAACCTGAAGTTAGCATCATACTTTTCAAAATTACACAATATTTTCAGCTTAAATTATTGTTTTGAGTTCTTTAATATTTTTCATTTCCCATTTCAAGTGAAAGTATGATGAATATTGATTTGCCCCAGAGAAGTATACCCACATGAATGTTACATTTAATTTTATTCTTCTTGCTTTGCTAAAACTCTTTGTATTCTTTAGCCTTCTCTTATTTTTGATAGCTGAGGAAGGGGGAGACTCTTACAACCTCAAATGAAACAGAAAGTCCTCCTTGTGCTTTTATACACCATGGACCATAAATGCCTCCTAACATTGCAGCTGTGTGGCAGACAAGCAAAGCAACTGCTTAATACAATTTAGTCAAGAACAGCTAAAGAAGGAAAAACCTGACTTAGGAAAAATTTGAGACAGATTCCAGCTTTGCTTGTTAAGGTTTAAAGAAAAGTACTTTATGCTCCTGAATGACTGCTTAGCTGGTGTGCTGCTTTCCAAGTCCTGAGTTTCATGCCTCTTATTTCTAAAGCTGACTTCAATTTTGTACAGCATCCATTTAAAATTAACTTGTATGTTTTTAATTTCTCCTTTGAATACAAACTTTAAACAAATGGGTTTGGCAGGGTGGCTTTAATCAGAAACAGAAAAGTTTTGAGAATGAAAACTAGGTATGCCCAGTGCACCAAAATCAGCTTTCACTCATTTACTCCTCCTTTTTTCCTCTTATCTACAACAGGAGAGTTTAGCAGTCAGCTTTCTCAGAGACCTGAAGGAAAAATAAGAAGAGTGCCAAAGGTACTGAAGTTACATATCAATTCTGTCAAAAAAACTTAAATTAGAAGAGAGTGTCAAGTGGAGTTTGTTGTCTGTCTCAAAAGAACCAGATAAAGCTGAAAGTGAGTCCGAGGTAAATGGGAGATAAGCAAATTGCCAAAGATTTCAAGAATAGGAGTTTAGCTGATCCAGTATTATGAATACATCTATGTTTTTTTCATGCCCTAAGTTGTTCTTTATTCTTCACTGCCACAAAGCAAGACTGATTTATTACAGCAGTGTTAAAACCACTTTAGAATTTTAATTTATTGCAATAGAACAAAGGTAAATTGTTTTTAAAAAGTAGAATTCCATGTGCAGATAACCCCCCTGAGATCTTCAGATTTGACATTGGGGTCTCCTAGTTTCTAAAATCTTGGTATCTTGTTCTTACCACTGAAATAAACTTGCTTGAATAGATTCAACTGACACTAAAAGTAGGATGAGGTCTGCAATGAAAATAATATCTGAATTTAGTCCATCTCAGTAAAAATCTTAGTCTTGTAAAGAAATGTACACATTAGGCTTCTGTTTAAGTTCAGCTCAGAATACATGCATTAAACAAACATACAAAATTTTCCATTATTGGGATCCTTATTTAAATATATCTGTGCCTAAAACTGGTCATTAAATGCATTAGAAATAGAAGCTCCACTGAATTCCGAGCTCCATCAATGCCAACTGGCACTCTGCTGTTGACTTGTAGAATCAGGACTTCAACCAAGATACTACAATCTAGAACAAGTTCTGAGAAGTTTCAGCTGCCTTATTTATCACAACAGGGGTTTATTTTGGATATATAAAGTTGAGGTTATAAAAATTATATTTTCACTGCTGATAATTTTGATTATCATGTTTATCTGTAACAGTTGAATCAGATGATTACAGAAGTGGAGACTGAAGGCTTGTAGGTTGTCATCTTTGTTGGATAAGACACTAGGAGTTCACATTACATTCACTAGAAAAAGAGAGACACAGAAAAGAAAAAAAACAACCTTCTGTTCCTGCCAGTGTGCTTAGAACAAGGGACTAACTTCCTCCCCATCATCCAAGCAGCAACCACCAAATAAGAGCAAATAGCTTCCAACAATTTTCCAGGAGTCAAAGGCACCAGTTATTCCACACCCAGATCTCAAATCCTTCTTTTTAACTTGTAACAACTTCTACAATACAGTTATGTGTTAGTAAAACAAAATAGAAACACAATACAAAACCTTAGACATAGTACAGAGAAATGGACAGGAGAATGGGGAATATCTACTGAATACATTACAGTAGAGCCTCTGCATCCAAAAACTTGCCTATATCTCACCCACACACCCCTTACAAAAAATTAAACTACATCCAGAGTAGATCTCGCTCATGAATCCATGCGCTGTACTGCATTATACAGTACAGAAAAACAGAAATAGCCAAAAGAATGAGCTTTTGAATACCTGGAGATTTATATTCAGTCCTGTTCTTGTGGGTAGTTTTTCTGACCTCCAGCGCTATAAAAAAGTGTTGATCTGGTAATGGGAAACTATTGGCTTTCCTGTTATAGAATGGCCATGTTTTGTCACAGTGAACAGGGCTTTATGGAGCATGCGTAGAAACATAGGACACAACAGCCAAAGCAAGTAAGATTCATTCAAATTCATATTAAAGGAAAATGGCAAAACCTCTCTTATAGTCTTTTTATTAGCCCACATTATTGACAATGTGTTTTCAATACTGATGTTTTAGGCATTAATAATAGTGTTATGCCACATATTCAAAGTGAAAAGCATAGACACCCTTTAACAAGAGAAAAGATGCATCTACAGCTCTTCTTCCTGGGCATTGGTCTTGATATAGTTTGCAACAGCTGATTTCATGGCATAAAAACACTCTAAGAGATTGTGCTTCAAATGCCCATTGCTGCTGATTCTGTAACTCCTGTATCTATACATCAGGATACATATACACTCTTTATACATTAGTCAGTGGGAGTTTGCACATAGACTAGTCAAAAGCACCCTTATTTTAGAAACACTGGTTCAGACACTGCCATCTTGCTTTCAGTTAACCTCATTCAAAATAATGTCTTCCTCCCTGCTAGCTCTGATTTGATATACAGCCCTTTCAGACACATTTCTCTCATTCTTGATGCATTCTGTTCCGTTCGCTACCTGGCTATAACCACACAGATTAACACTGATGGTGTACTCAGAACAGTGACAGCATTATTAGAGCACTATTTTGTTGTCCAAAATAAGCTCCCTCTTGTGCCTCTGGTGTTCTGTAATTAGGCCGCTTCAGACACACAGTTTAGTAGTTATGGTTCATCAGCTTATAATGCATTATTCTAAATGGCTGCATTTTCATTCTCTTTTTCCTTTTCTTTTTCGGCTGTTAAATAAAATAAAAAAAAACAGATAATGAAGGTAAAAAGAATTACTCACCCTTCATCTCGGTCTAACATAGTGTTTATGGGCAGCAGGGATAGCAGGAAGATGTTCTTGCAAAGAGTGGAACTTGAGCAGCTTTATAGGACAACAACCTAGGAAGAAATGACAAGCCAATACCCACATTTACTGTTTGTAAATCTGAGCATTGATTCTGCTTTCACAAGTGGCTTTCATCAAATGCAAATCAGAAGCCTGGCATCTGCTTGAGTAACCAGGCAGCCCTGTCCCCCTTTCAGGGGAACAAAAGCCATACAATCAAAGGGGTTTAAGAGGATGGCAAACTTATTGTAAGCTAGAAAAGGTTAAAAGTCTGCCAGCGCTTAAATATACCCCTCAGAGCTCCCAAGCATGAAGCACTTGTGACCTTTATGATTTTTTTTTTTCTGTGAAATGTCTCTGTGTATTTGAAACATGATAAAAAGTGACCAAAAGGAAGAGAAACAGACTCATGGTGTGTCTGGCTTCCCAACTGATTTTGAAAGCTCCAGAAAGCAAACTTAGATTATTTTAGTTATTCTCAGGTTTCAATGCTCCTGCTCTGACCAATGGCACTCTGCCTATCGTAATGGGGTGTACCTGCACTCCCCTGTGTCAGTGACACATCTCCTTCTGCGAAGGTAGCAATGGCTGGAATTCACTGAGACTGCAGTCGCTGGAAAATGCCTGAATCATCAGGGTAGAGAAAAACATTTTTTTAAATATGCTGGAAATTCGCTACTTCTACTTCCTTCAGTGAAAATCACACATTCCCAGCACCAAGGAACACCAGATTGCTATTTCTACTGAAAGTCTTATGGGGAAATACATCATTTCACATTTATATTTATTCTGAAAATAAAGCCTTTTTCTGTCTGGTAATGGCACAAAATAGGAATTTAAATAAAAATGCGTTAACAAGTTCATCAGAGTGTATCTTTCTAAAAGTCTTATTTCTCATACATTCAGAAATAATCACGAAACTTATCCTAACGACAAAGCAGCTAGAAAGCAATGTTCAAAGATCTGAAATGAGCCTGGAGTGTCAGATTGGTCAATTTTTCAGATTTTTGTTTAATGATTGTTTCCAGAGCCCAAAGTACAGAAAAGAATCCCATTTCACACACAGGTTTTAGCTTCAGAAGATGATTTGTCAATGCTGGAAAATGATTCAGAGTAATGTCTGAAGAACCCTATTGCTGTAAGGAAACCACTCTCTATAATTATAAACAATTTAATTTAAAACAGATCTTGGTTCTCATGTTTTGAGTACAGTCATTGTCTGACAGGAAAACCTATGAGTTTTTCTGAAGGGATCACAACTCTGCCTGGTGTTTAAAGACTACTATAAAGCAAAAACTGGCAATTCTTTAAGGCAAAATCAGAACAAAAGATTCAAAGCAATAGGAAGGAATGTTTTAGTTGTATGTAGTATGAACTATGTGAATTGCTTTATGAAACTCAGTGTCACAAGATGTCATGGAGCCCAAAAATGTAAATAGATCTGAAATAAAATTGCATTAAATAAATGAGAAATCTACTGAGAGCTATTAAACATGATGGGGCAAGTGTAACCTCCAGATCAGCAGGACAGACACAAAAATACTAGGCTTACTCTATACTTTCTGTCTTTTTAATTCTATGTTTTCAGCACCTCATGTTGGCAGATAGCTTTATTGTATTACCCCAGTAATAAGCCAGCTTGAAACAAGCAACCTTCTCTCTGAAGCACAGAATCTGGAGTCGAAATAATACAGATGCAATTGATGAAAATAAAACAAAAACAAAACAGGAATGAAAATTCAAAAATTAAGAATCCCAGAAAAAGATACCAACTAGGAAACAGATTCTATTATTGAAGATATAGAAGGTAAAAGTCTACTTCAAGGAAGAAACATCAAATAGATGCAAAATATGAATGTTGATTGTAGGACTAAGCATCCTGCATTCTGACCATCATTTCTTAAAGCCTTCCCACTCTATTTGCTGTCAATGATGATTTCTCCCAAACTCAAACTCCTTACACAGAAGGTGAGGGCTACAGAGAGCAAAATGGGAAAAAAATTCAAATGACCCCAGACTACAACAAATAAAATAAAGGAAGAGTTCAAAGCATCAAAAGTGGAAAAGCTAGGATACTGGAGAAGGATGTTAAACAGGGCTCCTGACCATGACCACCACTTCCTGATACTACCCAAGGAGCTGATGGATGCTGCTAAGTGGTGGTCTGCCCAGGGGCAGAGGCATCACTATCAGAAACAAGATACTGAGCTTGACTCAACATCTGATACTGAGCTGGCACTTCTATCTAACACTAAGAAAGCTCTTAGACAACATGACCCAGAAAAGAAGAACAGAAGTCACACTGTTTGTTTTCACTCTTGTGTTCAAAGCCGATCTGCACCCATGGCAAGGCTGTCCCTGCAGACTTTTGAGTAACATTGCAAGACCCTTCTCATCCTAAAAAATAAAATTCTGGATTTAGTGTATCTATTAAACATTTCAGACCCCAAAAATAATCTGTGATGAGTAGTGCCCAGGGTCACTCTTACCTTTGCCGTGATACTTTTCAGCTGCAGATATCACACACTGTTTCCTGAGAAAGAAGACAAATAAACTGCTTTCTTATTAGTCTTGCAAATAAGTTGCTTTCACAATATCAGCCTTACATAACTTGTTTTCATGTAATATAGTCATCCGCGTAATGACTGGTCTTCCCAGACCCTTCCACAGAACCACAAAGTGTAAGAACAAATGTTAGCTACTGGAGCAGCACATTTACTTGCCGCTCATAGTTTAGGCTGTGAAAATACGACTAGCAAATACTGTTACTTCAGTTGTTTAGCTAGCAAGACTACATTACTCTTTTTTATATAGGAATCAAAACAAGGTTTAGGGGAAGATACTCATAAAAAAAAATCTATACTTCAGGGTATGAACTATGTATCTGATTAAATTCTCAGCTTGGTGTACCTTATCTTGGCAGACTCATTTTGTTCAAGATTAGAGTACCATGCTATGTTTGCTTAAGATAACTATTCTAGAGTACCCACAGAGATGTACATTGCACAGTAAGGATGACAAGTTTAACTAATGCTATCCAAAATGCTGATAGCCTGATGTTAAGTACAGTATCTTTGTTTATTGGGTTTACACAAGATAGCCCCATGTAGTATGAGCATGACGCATAGTGATAAAATTTAATATTAATACAGACATTAAACTAGTATATTATTGTTTTCTACATAATCCTCTGGCTTTAGGTAGATCTAACTTGAAGCTCTGAAATATTATCAGATAATACATGCCAATTATCTTTGAAGTATGAGCCAGACTTTTTTAAAATGTTAGCTTCTAAGTCCCATTAAAACAATGGGATATTTGTGTCTAAACAATGTAAGCTTCTTCTCCTCTCTCAGTACCTAGGATGCACAGATTAAAGGTTAAAATCCTCCTAGCCTCTTCAGCACTTTTAATCTTTCAAATTAACTTTACTATCAGAGCAGCAGCAGTCCTAACTGAAAGATTTTCAAAGACTTTTCAAAACAAAAACATCAAATATTTAAATTGCATTAACTTCTCACCTCTCCCATCCACGCTTTCACTTCTTTCTCCTCCCATACACACAAACATGCAAACATATTCACACAGATGCAAAAAAAGGCTGAAGATTAGAAAGAGTCAACATTTTTTAATGTGAAAGCATAGAAATGTACTCTCATAAATGTGAAGCCGCCATGGTTTGAAGTCTAAACATTCAACACATAATTTGTAACTTTAATCAACACATCTCATTTTGTTAATGCATTCTGACTGGATGCCTGAGTGCTAATGAGCGTCCCTGAATGCTAATGACTCTGTGAAACTAGATGGCCTCTGAGCATCACATGGATTATCTAAAACTTATTTGCATCTCAGATTCCCAGAACAATTCAGCTTCACCTCTCTTTGACCTTGATATTTTATAAACCAGGGAGAACAGTTGTGTTATGACAGAAAAGCCAAAACTGAACCAAAAAATGCAGGCAAGGGCATACCCATCAAGAATATACTTGAAACAATTTTCTGAGTTGAATATTCTCAAACATTAGAATATGATCACTGTAAGATATTATACATCTTATGTCATAATTCTTTGAAATCTAATGCTTACACGACTTATGCTTAGGAATAGAGTTGCTGTAACCAAGAAATTGTAAGGATCTAGCTAAGACAAGGATTGTGAGAAGAGTTGAACCTATTGATTTGCCAGCAATTAAAGGCATTAAATATATTATACTTTACTGCATACATTACTATGAGCTAATATAATAATACATATATAATAAATTCAGTGCAGTTGGAAAATCAGACAAGGTTTCAGGCAATCAAGCCCTTCTTCAGATCCTACCCCGCATACCAAAATAATATAATCCCTTATCCCCATCATATAATGTTTATTTGGTGATTAACAGATGCGCTCTGTCTTTGTAAAAGCCCCACCATCCTGCCTGAAACTGTTTCAGTGAGTAAACATTGCATCAATGTCCCGCTTTATGGGAAACCGATACTCGAGGTATTATTTCAGTGCCCTGCATGTCATAGCTCTTTGTAGGAAGTCAGAAATACCTTCTCTGAAAGCCTATTTTCTTTTAAATTTTTTTTCCATGTTCTATTATTTCCCTGAAGAAATGAATATATATTATATATGCACATATACATACACACACATATACACATTTACATATTTTCAGGAAAAGAAACTTTCTTGTCTACCAAGAAACATTAGGAAAATTCTAATTAACGTAATGCAAAAGTTATTTTAAAATTAACTGTATTTCCACCCTTAATTACCCTCAGAATAAGCAGACGCATAATGTTCGCATAATGTTCAGATCTGTTTCCAAGCTTGAAATGAAGTGAAAGTGCTGGATGCTTTGTTAAAGTCAAAACCCAGGGTACACCATTAAATCATTTGAGCTTTTCAATGTACAGTACATTTTACTTACTGACTTTAATATGGAACCCTTAACCTGTGGTTATCTCAAAGATACCTCCCAAAAAAGTGTCGGATTTTGATACAAGGACTTGAGGTCCTGGAATACCCACATCTTCTCCTCATGTTTCTTTGCAGTGGCTTAATCTTTTCTCCAATTAAAAAGTATTTCTAATATTAATCTTTCCATTTCTACTTTCCATTTCTACGATGATAGAACCTTTTGCTACATGGAGAAAAATAAAATTCAAGACCTGTACACTTCTGTATCTGCCTTTGCATCCACTAACATTGTCTGCCTCACCCAACTTGTGCTTTTTAGTATTTACATTTTCTTTCTTCTCCTCTTCTGAATTTTATCTGTTACTTCAAGATTTATTAAAAATTACCAGCATGCCAGATGTCTTTCTAGCTCTTTAGAGGCTGTTTGGTACAAATTATCTGAAACTCTAAATGTGTTTATCCTGTAGTGACTATTTATGCCCTGAAAAGTACTTCCTTATCCCTGTGGAATGCAAACACAAGGCTTTCCAAGTATGGAACAGAAACTTACTAAATATTTCTACATCTTCTATATCATTATAAACAATTTAAATTTCTCCAGTTAGTAATGGATCTATAGCACGATTAGGAATTCTCTGAATCCTCATTATCATTAGTTTGGGGTTTCTTCTTTACTGTTCTTGGCTTCCTTATGAGTTTTCTAGATTTCCTGTCTATCTTCCAAATGACATTCGTTGCCATTTATTTACCATAAAAACTTTTCTGTAACTATATAAAATTACATGTCCTACAGGAAGAGAGCTGACTTCATGGAACTGTCTCCAGAGACACGTACATAAAAAACCAGTTTGGATACCACTGAAGACAAGTTTCTCAAAAGCAGAGCTCAGGGGATAGTGGATTCTTATGAGAGAACTCAAACTGATGTCTGAAACAAATTATGTCACTGCACAGTCAGGGAGCCCAAGACCCCTGCATTAAAAAGGTTCTGATTTAACACTTATGTAACATAAGTTAGTGATAAAAATTTGTTGAAAAAATTAGATTTGACATTGTAAGGAACACCTTTAGCGCATCCTAAACAAAGATCACAGAGTGTAATGTTTGTTACAGATGGACTTTGCCATACTTGGTACGTGCTAGCAGCAGCTACAGTCATAGCAAGAATACATAAAAAGAAGAACTATAATGTAATGTAAGAAAAAAGCTTACATTTCAGCATAGCTAAAGCTATGCAGGTAACTGTAAGAGAGAAATTAATTGTTCTGGATCCACATCTGACACTTTGCATAACTGATTTCAAAATATGAAACAGTACATCCCATGGCTGGACAACAATGAATAAAAATGAGAGCACCATAATCTACAAACACTTCATATCAGTAACAATCAAACACAACAGCATCTTGAGATTTATGCAGAATATGCCCATTAACACTACTGGAAATTTACTACAGTAAAGCTTTTAAGCAGTAATAGTAGAATAACAATTCATAATAAAATACATCAGGCAATGTAATTTAGTTCTGGAGTTTAAAATAGTTTCATTTCTATTAATTATGCTCTTACGTTAGCAAAAATTTGGTTAAGGAGCTAAAAAAATACTTTAAAAATGTAAACTTATGAATTTTGCAACTTTCAAATAGTTGCTGTCTTAATATAACATAGATTAACATTATTATCAGACATTTAAAGAACTTTGTGAGGTTTTAATTTGCCTGACAATTTGCAGCAGCTTCTCAGCTAATACCATAATGTGTAACTCACTATTTTGTACTTCCCTGGATGTCAGCTGGGTTTCACTGACTGCAAACAAGAACCCAAACTATAGGCTGGCTTTTGCAGCCAGTTACGGATTGTTGTGGTGGGTTATGTACTCTGAACAGAGGACTTTGTCAGCTACTTAACCCTCCACTGTTTCTGATAACCCACTCAAAGCAAGCAAAAGTCAATTGCTCAATGCCACACTACCTGCGCTGTGTTACTCCAGCGTACACCTGAAAGAAGCCCAGAACGGTAGTGAAGTTATATCAGGCAGATCCCATGGGGACATGGGGCAATTCACGCTTCTCAGACCTTCCAGTCATCTGAAATCTCTGTTTTACTTCAGCTCAATTCATGTTCAGGCTTGGAAGGTTTTCCTCCACAGTTACAGCAGCTAACAATTTTAAATGTTGAAGGAGGAAAGGAAGAATTAGGAACATCAGTGGTATATCAGAAGATTATTCAGCTCCTGTGGGAATGTGGGAGAAGAGTGAAGGTGATTATTTGTTTCTGAACAAAGCCCAGTTTATTCTGTGCCTTGACTGACCTTTGAATTTGCCACTAATCTTTCTGTCATCTCCTGGTTCAAGCAGTCAACTTCAAACACTACCTGTTGGAGGTATTTGAAGCAAGGTAGCACAAGGCTAGTCCGTTCTGAGTCTGAACTGTGAAGAAATTTTCAGTTTCAGTGAGAGATCCTGTATTGATTGTAATGTTGCTTCCTGAGTAGCAGCTGAAGCATACCTCCACCACAGCTATGAAAGAAGGATGTAAAACTGGAGCTAGTACATAAAATTACTCTGCAGAGCAGAATAACAATTCACTGAGTATCCCTCCTCTAGTAGATCAAGGGAAACAAAGTCTTGTTATAACTGTTGCTTTATTAGCAAAATAGAGCAGCAACAATGATTTAAAACACTCTTCCTGCACTGTGGCACATGGACCATCTCAGTTTTACCAGCACCACCTTCTATGGGCCATGTTTGGAACTAGATCAGGAAACTGATGCAGCCTGAATGAAATGGAAAAAATGAACAAATGAGACATTAAAGATAGACCAGATCCACAAATTCTCCTTTTGCCATATCTATAACCATATCACAGAAGCAATTCAGCCTTCCATTGGATCTAGGGCCAAATGAAATCATGGCCCCCATAATGTGTACAAACCAGGTAATGTCACACCTTTTTAAAGTGTCACTTCAGAATGCATGCTTCCTAAATAGAAGCCTGTACTCATCAAATTTTATAAGGCTTAATTCAGTAGTTTAAGCATCTGCTTGAATATGTACTTTATGCAGCTTTAAATAACTACAGTACATGAAAATTCCTGTAAGAAAAGTTTAACAATATCAGATTTAACTTTCTAAACTCTTCAAAAAAGCATGATTTTCTCACTCAGTTTTCCCATGTTTCTTTAAATACAGAGTTTTGTGGTTTATATGTAAGAAAGCTATTTTGAAAGTTCGTTCTTTAAAGATGTGTATTCCTTTTTCTCTAAAACCATTCTTCCAAAATAGACCATCCACAGAGATGAGTAGGTTCACGGAGTTTCTAAGCTAACTGCTGCCCAGGTCAGATGCCCCTTGAGCTTTGCTACTGTATATTCACTGCTCATTACAGTAGCCATCTAAGCATTGTTTTATAGCCCCTTGAAACACTTGTCTAGTTCTCATGAAAGCACATGAAACCAAGCTTCACCTTGTGTGGCTGACAAAATGCAGCTTATCCTATTATTATTAATCTTATTATCGCTAATAGTGGCTTTAGATGCTACTATGCAAACATCTTAAAATAACTCCATAAAGCACATTTTAATCCTGGTTTAACACACCCTTTTCCCAAGGAAAAGAAATCCTATTAATGATTCTGATAACTTTGTGATACACAGAAACAGGTGTTGTCTTCACTCAGATCCTTCTCCTTTTCCACTGAAGACATAAACCAGAATTAAGAACATAGGCAAATCTCTGATGCAGTAACCCACTGACACAGCGAGAGCTTCTGTGAAGCATGTGACCCCACAACACTGACTGTACACACTCTGTGTAAAGCTGTCACAGCCTTTCTGAGCATTGACACCGTGTTTGCACTCCAAGTGTCAGTGCATTACGGGTATGCTATAGTTAAAACTGTTTCTTTGGCTATTTAGTCTGTAAAGCATAAAAGCTTTCTGGCTACAAACTGCATAATTCTGTGCACATCTATGAATTAAGAATTATAAGCCTAAACTTTAAATAAATATTTGGGATACTTTGCCTGATTTTACCCAACTTTTCAATTTCCAATTAGGTCTTACTGAAACAACTGGAAAAATAGTGGCAAATTTCTTTATTTTAACACTTCAATTAAGTTCTATCATTTATAGAAATTATTACAATTTCCATAAATTCACAAGTATAAAAAATATTAATGACATACCACTTTCTCATAAAATTTAAAAGGAAATTTTAATGTCACATTTCCATTTCTCAAAATGTTTTCTGTGTGTTCATAGTGCGTAAAATAAATGACCCAGAAATGCAGAGTCTCTTCTCAACAGGAATAAAAGAGGTCAAGGCAATGTCTTTTAAGTACAAACAAACAAACAAAAAAATCCCAATCAAACTAAAACACCCTCAGCCCTGGTTCTCATAGACAAGAAGTAATTTCATTGTTGTTAGTCACGAGGTATTTTTCCCTGCCTCCCTCCAAAGAAATGGAGATCATCAATTCTACAGTCAGCAGCTGAAACCAGGTAGTCTGTCTCTGACATTACTGATTGCTCTCTAAACCCCAGTCTACAAAAGATATATCACTTTTCCTTTCTCAACTAGAAATTCACAAAGCAGTCAGGCCAGAACACTGCTCCAAATACAAACATGCATTATATTACTTACAAATACACCTCTGTGAGTATTTTGATCTGAAGTTCGTGGCCCTGTAAGGAAGCAGTAGTGGAAATCACATACAACTTCAACCCATACGACCATGTGCATTCAAATTATGGTACCATGGATTTAATCAGTTGTTTCTCACAGCATCACAGAATTACAAAACAAGATCAATACTTACTTTAATTTAAAAGAAGCATGAAAAGGACATTTAAGAAATGTCTGTTCTCTGACAGAGGCCAAGACTATGACTAGAAATGGGAAGAAGCAATCTTGCTTCTCTGAGGTGGTTAAACATTCTCTAACCTATAGACTCAGGGCACTAATTCACCAGCTCTGAGGCAGATGCAAAACTGATGTAGGAACAGCCATTCAGACTGCAGGATCTTGAATCATTCTGGGCTGACTGTGTAAAGAGAAGACCATAAGCAAGAAAGAGAAGAAAGCAAGAACAGCCCTAATAAATAATTTTCAGAAGGGATTGTCTACTTTGTCAACTGTCAGGCAGCGCATTGTCATGATGAATCAAACCCACCCATCATATGGTCACTCTGAAGCTTTCAATAAAGCTGAGCGACTGCATCTGTTGACTTCCAGTTTATTTAAGGCAGTGTGTTTCTGTGGATCCAGGCTTGACACCGGCTTCTCAGCAGCCTGTGTGATATGGAAAGCCACTTCAGCTGCAGTGCTGCAAGATGATTTTTGTGTCACATGGTATTTTACAAAATTCTCACAGAAGAACGTGTGAGAGTTCTTTAAAATGCGAGACTCATCACAGGGGAAACAGCGGTTAGCTCTGCAGAGGGGAAAATGTCACATGGCTCAACACATTCTCTCATTATTCCCAGAAGCAAAAGAAGTAGCTAGAGGCAGAAAACTGACGATAATTATATTGCCTAGAAACTGACAGCATACATAAATCTATCATATTAAGCCTTTATTCACTGATTTACTTTCCAAAGCTCATTTCAGTATTAGCCCAGAAGTAACACTGTGCAAGACGCTGCTCTTCAGTTTAAGGAAAATTTAGGAAAATTTTTCTTCCACATACTGTGATAATTAAAGTTTTGCATGGTTGCTCTCTCTATCCTGTGGCAACCTGAATTGCCATGATATTTGATCGCACTTTTCTTCCTTAGTAAATTGCCAGTAATACATGAAACAGAAAGCGGAAGTGCTTAAAGGAGGAGTAATTCAGTCCTTGTTGAAATTGTTCCGTGTAGAGCAGAAGCCTGCAGCGATGGCAAGACAGCTATTCAGTCCTGAATGTCTGTTTATGTCAAATCACAAGAGCATAGTGCAAGCAATCTAGACCCAGCAGGAATCTTTGACAGAACTAATTTTGACATTACACTGAAAAATCATGAATCAGAGGTATATCTAAGAGGGAAAAATAAAGGTAAGTGATGCTACAGAAGGGCTGGCAGATTGGCACATGGGTGTTCCTGTAATTAGCTCAAAAGCCAGCAGATTTTAAAATTAGCTTCCCTTTATTTAGGTACCAGGTCCTATCTGCACTATTGCTGTTCCTTCAGAGACCTCTTGTAGCACATTGTTGTTGTGTCCATGGTCTGAGGGGAGAAGCAGAGTAGCCCAAGTGGCAGCTTGGAAAAACAAGTTTAAAACTTCCCATGTTTCTGAAATCAGCACGGCTAGTTTGCTGCCATTTATTGCTTAGAGGGGCCTGGCAATCTTCGTTGCTTGAGGAAACGCTGTATCTCTGGTATAAACAAATTACAAATGCAATTAAAAGAATGGAAAGATGTTCTGTCAAATTAACTTACTACTTACGATGATCTTTTCTCACATTTTTGTGCATGTTGGTATGCATTTACTTTATTTACTATGATTTTGGATGGCTAGTTATTAATATAATACTGTATTATTTGATGACATTTCAAAGACGGAAAAAGTATTAAGTGAAACATTTCTATAGTTACATCTACTGCGTTTTATATACCAACAAGTAAAATAATGTCATTTTTAGAGCAACAAGATGAATGTTTGTGAATTGTTTTTCTCATTTCAGTTTCAGGATAAACAGTCTCCTTGAATTAATGTTAAGAAGTTTACATATTGATCATTGCACATGTTTTTAGTGTCACTTGGCCTCATAGTTGTGGTGGTGCATCCCCACTGCATCCTCTGGGCTGCTCCATGATTTCAGGAATTTCAGACAGGCCTTGGCCTTTGTGTAACGAGTTGGGCACTGTGAAGCAAAGCCTCCCTTGACAGTACCAGGAACTCTTACATGGCTAAGGAGGGAGGCACTGGTTGTGCTAGGAAGTCCTGTTCCCTGGCTGCAGTGGGAAGTGAGAGAAGGGACAATCAGTCATGCCCTGACAGCTCCAGAACACTCCTTCCCTGATTGCAGTCCAAGTGGAACAGTACTATTGCTATTCGCAGTTTGAATGACTTCTAGTAATTGCTGACACAGGTTGTGTCCAGGATGGAGATTTATTGATGACTAAAGCCAATCCTCTCGCAACCGGAATAGTGGTCCCAAGTGAGACCCTTTTAGCTCTGCTGGACCACATTGGGCAGCAACCATCACCTTCCTCTAAGTGGGACAACCCTCAGAGCTCACAAACTCTCAAGTTTGCAGTGATTAGAAGACTGTTGGGACCGTCACTGAAAGATGGAACCTGGGCTCAAGTCCCGACTCCTCAAGACTCAACTCTCATCCACTGAGAAATTCTGAGACATTAGACATGGATATTTCACTGATTCAAAATGAATTTTTAACAGGTATTTCTATCTGTGTCTGTGTATAAATTGTTATAGCAGTTGTAGTAAATTCTATTGACTCACTTTATAAGATCCACCTTAATACTGCAAACTGCTGCTAAATGACACTTGTAACACTTTAGATGAATAATGTTGACCAGGCCTGAGACTAAGACTAGATCCAGCCTCACCAAGGCTCCATTAGGGGTTTCGAAAGCAAGAGGGTCTATTCTGAGCCTCGTGACTCAACAGGAGGGTCTCCCTCACCTGTCATGCTTATGGTGTCTCATCAGTCATCTTTAGTTCAGTTTTGCCTTGATTTTCCTTTTTATGCTTCATCCACACAATAAGTAATAGAATGAACCTTGCTGTTGATTCCTGTTAACTCATGATTTATAAATCACATTAAAACTGCTTCATAAATCACATTAAAACTGCTTAAAATATTCTCTGAGTGACCC
The DNA here is from genome assembly GCA_009867235.2 of Psittacus erithacus. Lineage (NCBI taxonomy): Eukaryota > Metazoa > Chordata > Aves > Psittaciformes > Psittacidae > Psittacus > Psittacus erithacus. Next base: position 10,048 of record WYDI02031896.1, on the reverse strand, counting down.
TAAACCACTCATTTCACAACAGTAGTCATGACGGAGATAAAAAAAAACCCAACCCAAACAACAGAGTAGTTTCAGTTCCAGATATTTCCATAATTTCTACAATGTAACACAGAATAACATATACTGAGATGTTTTAATGGACAATGTAAAATCAGACCTCAGGAATCACAAAAAATAATTGTGTCCAGAATATGTTTACTCCATGGCTCTTGAGCTTCATGGTCCATGTATCTACTCATCCTGCTCAGGGAAACAAATAGCTTTCTTTGCTTTCAAGGAAGTTACTGAAGTGTGCATGTGGTAACCATATCAGCTCTATAAAACAGACTTTTTGCCTTCTTAAAGGACAGAACAGATATAAATTACACATTCATTCAGCAAATCTAGAGTCCTGGAGCAGAAGTGAAAGAAAAGAAACTTGAGGGACTCATAAAGAGAGCAGCCAAGCAGGGGCATATTGCTGATATTATCTCTGGGTCAATCAATCCCTCCTGCAGCTTGCTCCCGAGCTGTTCCCTGGTAAGAGAGCCAGAAGACACAGCATGTGCTGGTAAATACTGCCCTAATGGCTTGCACAAGAGACAGAGCAGTTCGAAAGCATCACCTCTTGCAACCTGCTGCCTAGGTAGCATTCAAGTACTGCAGCAAAGGCACTGTCACTCCTTCCTGGGTTTGGTGCAATGAAATATGCACCGTTCTTTTCCCAGGATAGCTACACAAAAAGATTTGGTCTGTATGCATTAAGGGTGTAACTATTCTGCTGCTCAAACCTTTCTAAGCGACTTTGGGTAACTCCAGTTAAAAGGACAAAGGATATATTTGGATATAAAGGATAGAACCCTGCAGGAAACAGGAGAGTCTATAGCAAGGACATGGTCATTAAGTCTCTAGCAAGTTCCTATTTTAAGTACAGCATATCCTTGATTTAAGAGATTTTCCAAAATAGGGGACTTTGAATAAGTGAAGAGCATGCAAAACTTTGCCTTCAGGATGGTCTTCACCTAAAGATATATATATGATATGTGTGATATAATAGGCATCACAGAAACATGGTGGGATGGCTCCTATGGCTGGAGCGTTGGAATGGAAGGTTACAGGCTCTTCAGAAAAGATAGGCCTGGCAGATGGGAAGAGGGAGCTGCTATTTATGTTAGGGATAGGCTGGAGAGTATGAAACTCTGTCTGGGGACACGTGAGCAGTCAATAGAGAGTTTGTGGGTTAGGGTTAAAGGGAGAACAGCAATGGGAGACGTTACTGTGGGGGTCTGCTACAGATCACCTGATAAAGAGGATGCTGTGGATGAAGCTGTCTATAGACAGATAGGAACAGCCTCACGCTCACAGGCACTTGTCCTCATGGGGGACTTCAACCACCCTGGTATCTGTTGGAGGGACGGTACGGCCTGGCACAAGCAATCCAGGAGGTTCCCCAATTGTGTGGAAGACAACTTCCTTCTGCAAGTAACAGAGGAGCTGACAAGCAGAGATGCCATGCTCGACCTCGTGCTCACCAGCAGGGAAGGGCTGGTTGGAAATGTGACGCTCCAGGGCAGCCTTGGTTGCAGCGATCATGAGCTGGTCGAGTTCAAGATCCTCAGGACAGTGAGAAGAGCGTGCAGCAAGCTCACTGCCCTGGGCTTCAAGAGAGCAGACTTTGGCCT